>QLPG01000391.1:0-21074 GCA_003314385.1 Gomphus sp. MG54 | reverse complement strand
GCATGAGAGATAGTTATCTACTAGGAACTGTGGCAGATAGAATATGTGATATGAGGAGATATGACAGCTGGGTTTTGTGAGTGTAGGGGAAAATGAGACCCCATTTATTTCTGTGCCAGCAAGTTGCCAGAACATCACAGATGGCTCATGTCCAGTCCAAAATGGGTGGGCCAGGATTGGCAGTGAAAAGGGTATTTTGTTCAATGTGTTTTTCAGAAACATCACACTTCAGGGATTAGGGTGTCAAGCAGTGGTCAGGTGCAGGTTTAGGGTGTATGGTTGGCTGGATTAGGCCTCAAAAAGGGGACCTTCCTCAGCAAGTTTGCATGCATGGTGGTCCAGGGCTGCTTTGTGCATTGGACATTCCTGGCTTGTTGCTGCATGAGCTCCTGTGCAGACGGCACATCTCAGTGTGATGTGTTGACACAGTATGGGTTTGTCACATTTTTCTTCATTGGAGAAAAGGCAATCTCATGTTATATGTTTGCCTGAGCATTGTCCACAAGATGTTGTCCTCCTGCAGAGCCATGAAAAGTGACCAAATAGATGACAATTATAGCATTGCAGTAGGCAACAGAGGAATTTGGTTGTCAGGTGGAGGTGACCTTGGAATGCAATGTTGTGGCTGATGCAACTATTGGCAACTTAAGCATCTATAAAGAAGAGAACTATGGACATGTGTGTTTTATTTTGCTGATTTTTTCTATGGGAGGGAGAGGAGTTCAATCTGTTAGAGTGTCAAGGGGTGAGCGATGATGTGGTCATTCTGGCTAATGAGAGAGATAACATCACAGCTGTCTCATGAGGTGTCAAATGTAGTGGGAATACCATGAATGATGACTGGGAAAGTCTTTTGGGCAACAGAGAGCTGATCAGAGAGTTTAGGGAGCCAGCTGGGAGCCATTGGAATCTGAGCACACTCAGACTGGATGAAGCATATGGTTCAAACATGTTGAGTGTTTGAATATAAGGTGAGTCTTTAAACACCCTGGTGATGGTGGTGGTTGGAGTTCAAGGAGCCTCCAAGGCATTGTGAGGAGCTGACCTTCATTACTCAGCCTTAAAATTACCTTAAAGAGAGATTTTAAGGTGATATAAGGCAATGTTCAAGCTGATTAAGGAAGGACAGCTTCTGAAAATGCCTTAAAATGCCTTAAAATACCATTTCTCTCAGAATCTTGATATTGTAGAACAAATTTTTAAATGAAATAATATAATATTAAACCTCATTGCCTAAACCTCATTTCCATAGTAGTATACGGTTGGTCCATCTTTTTGTTAGGATGAGAAAAATTGTACTACTTCATGAATTTTAGAAACTTAAGAGATTTATGAGATGTGTATTAGTCCCAATGTTCAGGTCGAGTTCCTACTGTGTTGCTATGGGTTTTCTACAATTTTATCAAGGTGGATCCAACCTATCTGGGATACATATATACACATGTATGCATACATCTGTATTATTTCAAGCTGAGCTTCATGTTCACAAGCCTATATAGCTATCTGTTTTGATGTGATTTTCAAGATTAACTGATTCTATTTTTTTTACTATTTTTCCATATTTTTTTCTGTGACAAATTTTAGTTCTATTGCCATCTGTCAAGCCCACAATACCAAGCTCTGGTTCACTCGGTAGTACTGACCAAACAACCCTTACCATTTAATCCCACACCCCAGTGACAAGTCATTCCTCACTAGTATGTTGTCTTGGCTCGGTACATTTGGTTCATCAATTGGTTCACTTTCCTCATCTCATCCCTTCTATTCCTTATTATTCTTTCATTCCCCATCCCATTTCCCCTTGGGACATTTACTATTCGTTTATTATTTGGTTGCAGCCCTATTGTTTTATATTCAGCTGCCTTCTATTGTTCTATTTTCACTCACACTTCTACTTGTTTATTATCAGTCATATCATTTACTTGGGCCGACACTCTTGGCACCCTCCCAGGTATCTCTTCTGTCCCAAATCAGTGGCACACATGGAAAGTAGGGTGCAATGCATGAGTATGTTGAAGCCAAGCCACTCCGACTGGCCTGCAGGACTTGGCCAATCTCTGCCAACATTGTGAAGTCGGCACTATCGCAACAGCATTCAGCCTATGCATCATCAGCATTCCCAGTGCCTGACAGTATACTCAGACTCACACTGCTTCCTGTGCCTTTTACTTCTTACAATTATACCCCTACAATCTAAATCTGCTACCTGCAAGGTGGCTAGAGCCTTGGGCATCAAAGCTGAGAAATCAGCTGAGGTGACCAAGTCAAAAAACTAGTCAGCAACTCTCTGGACTCTCAGCATACCAGGAGTTGTGTTGAATCAGCAAGTACTAGTACTGAGGTTAAGCTCAATGCTTCTGCCCTTCTTAATCCTAACTCTTTAATAATCCCTCTATCTTCTGATTCAGTGCCAAGTTCCTCAGTAACCCCTTTTAAATGCCTAATTGATTCAGGCTCTACTCATAGCTTCATCAAATCCCCCTATACTCGGGAACATAAAATCCCTACTACCTCCATTAATTCAATTCCCCTTAAACTATTTGATGGCACTACTAATTTGGTCATTACTGAATCCATAGAACTGCCCATTAGATTTCCATCAGGACAATTACAGTCCATCAGTATGTATGTCATATAACTAGATTGGTCTGTATTGGTAGTACTTGGTTACAACTGGCTTACCCACTACAATCCATTGATTGATTGGGTATTAGTGTCAATCTTTGGGTACTGACGGACCTCGGTAGTGCTGAAGGGTGTTGGGCAGACAATGGCCAAGTCCTGCAGGCCAAGAGTAGTGGTGTTGGCTTCAACATACTCGTGCATTGTGCCCTACTTGCCGTGCATGCCACCGATTTGCAACAGACAGAAGGATGCTGGTGATGCTGGCCCAAGTCGAGGACTTAACAGAGGGGAAGAAGGTAGAAGGGCCTAAGCCTAGTTGATACCCAGAATAAGGAAATATGTACATGCATGTCCTACTTATATAGGTTAAGAAGCGACATGTGGAATAATGAATGTGAGACAACAAGGTACGCAGAGCATGTGGTTATTATCCACAACAAGTAAAATTAGAATGAAGGAATGCAAACGGGCATAGAACAATAAAGGATAGA
This sequence comes from Gomphus sp. MG54, assembly GCA_003314385.1. Taxonomy (NCBI): domain Eukaryota; kingdom Fungi; phylum Basidiomycota; class Agaricomycetes; order Gomphales; family Gomphaceae; genus Gomphus; species Gomphus sp. MG54. The sequence continues at coordinate 17,958 of QLPG01000391.1, read as the reverse complement.
ATAATAAAGGCATAACCAAGGATAGGACAATAGGGAGTGGTCGACTATAAAACAATGGAGTTGTGGCTGAGGATAATACAAGGACAGGAAGTCTTGAGGTAAGACAGACTGAAGGGTAAGGACAAGGAGTGTGGATGGTGGATGTAGCAAAGCCAAGACCAGTGTACAAAGTGTTATGCATGCGGCATGGACACTTGGTCATGGATATAGGATGGTTGCTCGATCGGCATTGGCAAGTGGACAGGTCTCAGTACATGTACTGGACAGTATCCCCCCCTTAGCAGCTGAACCCATGGAGCTGGTAGCCAGAGATTAAATACTAGAGTTTGGGCCACCTAAATGTGATGTCATGCAAAGGTGTCAAGTACACGTACTGAGGACCTGATAACTCGGTGGTACTGACTAAAATACTCCATTAGTAACCAAGTACAAACCATTCAATGAGTTGTTCTCGGCCAGATGCACATATCGGTCACACCCCTCATTCCCACGCCTACTTCTCACTCCTCGGTCCACCTCACCTCGGGACTTCCTGCCCTTGTGTTATCCTCGATTATAGCCTTGTTTTATAATCGGGCATTTCCTATTGTCCTAGGGCACATCCTATTATTCTGTTCTTTATTGTTTTATTTCCGCCTTACATTTCTTATTCTAATTTTACTCGTTGTGGACAATAACCACATGCTCTGCATACCTTGTTGTCCCACATTCCTTATTCCACATGTCGCTTCTTAACCTATATAAGTAGGACATGCATGTACATACTTCTTCATTCTGGGTATCGACTAGGCTTAGGCCCTTCTACCTTCTTCTCCTCTGTTAAGTCCTTGACTCGGGCCAGCATCCTCAGCATCCCCCTGAGTATCTGTCTGTTGCAAATACAGTGGCATGCACGGCAAGTAGGGTGCAACGCACGAGTACGTTGAAGCCAATGCCACTCACTACTCTTAGCCTGCAGGACTTGGCCATAGTCCGCCCGACCTTTCGACAACACCCCTCGGCAGTACCGAAGTCCATCAGTACCTGACGCTTGACAAAAGGTTTGGGTATAGCACCCAGACATATTCTTCCTCCCTTATCAGAAACTCACATAACCCCATTGATAAAAGAGAAAAAAAAGGGCTAAGAGACCGACAAAGACAAGAAGCAAATTGCTGAGATGGATAAGCAGTGGGCTCAGCGACAACGTGACTGTGAGGCAGCAGAAGCTGCGCGGGTTGCCGAAGAGGCAGCCAAGCCGAGGCTGATGGAAAAAAGCAGGAGGGAGCTGAGAGAAAACAGAAGGAGGATGAGGAGGCCATGCAAGAGGCAACAGAAGGGAGGGAAGCAGAGGCAGCTGTGAATGTGGTGGCCGAGAAGGATGCTGTGAAGCAAGCAGTCGACCCCAGGGCAGAGGATACTGCTGGAGACCCACAGGGGGCTATCATGGCTGTTCAGGCAACCGATATCCCACAGGTGAGCCAGGAGGCTCATAACAAAACTGCCAAGATGATGGAGTCGGCCGGGGTGGGAAACCCTGAACAGTCGGTCAGAGAGGAGTGCACCCAGGGTGGGAGGGGACCAGATGTGACAACAAAGGTCTGAGGTGCCACTGTCGTGGGGGGTTCCGGGACCTCGGTAGTCCCAAGAGTTCTGTGCAAGAGAGGTAGGAGTACGAAAGTGGGGCCCATTTTGGAGCCTACTGTAAGAGGACGGGGGAAAAGTGAGAGGTCGGCAGGGGCCCAGGTGAGTGGTTTTCATTTATTTCTATTATTGCTGATTTTTTTTGTAAATAGCACAATGAGACAACTGATGAGTGGTCTCTGACCCTCCGTCCTCCTTGTAAGGAGTGCAAGAAGCAGGGGAAAGGGTGCAGTGTCCTGGGACCAGGGGCTGCCTGCCAAATGTGCAAACGGTGCGAGGTGTGGTGCAACATAGCCACCCCATAGGTGTCCAGGGCCAAAAGTCTGCCCATTATTCAGGATTCCGACCAAGAGTCAGCAGTGGAGAGGAAAGAGGGGCCTGAGGGAGACAAGGACAAGGCGGAGGTGGTGGAACCACCAAAGAAAAGGCTGAAGTGGGCCTGCAACATACAACCGAGCGGGAGGACCCCAGTGGTAGAAGTTCCATGGGTTGAACTGCCGATCAGGCAGAGGATGGTGGAGCTCTTGGAGGAGCTCTTGAAGGAGCTCCTCAGGAGTAACCACCGGTTGGAGAGGAGCAACCAACAGGTGGAGAGGGCATTGTTCCTCATTGTGGATTCAGGAGATTGGGAGAAGCCGAAGTATAGTCAGGAAGTAGAGGATGAGGGGCAAAGGGGTGGGGAAGATAAAGGCAAACAGAAGGAGAGGGATGATGATGATTTGTAGAGGGAATTTGTGATGGAATATGGGTAGAACTGAGGAAATGGAGGAGTAAAGGATGGGATGGGGAGTGGGGAGACAGAATGGAGGGGGTTTGCGGGAAGGGATGTCTTCAGGAGGGGAGTTTGCGCAGTTTGAAAGGTTTCTAGCTGGTTGCCACCCCCCCCCTTTTAGGTAGACATCCCATTGTCTAATAAAGGTGTCAGCATCTAGCTGAGAAGAACTGAGAAGGGTTGTAAAGGCATATGATGAGGATATATGGAGTGAATGAATGGGAACGGATGGGAATAGATGGAAGAGACCTTGGCCAAACGTGCTGAATGACAATGCTGACCGAGAGGTCCCAGCCAAAAAATTGCCAGCTGTTCTGGTATACAAGCATGCATTAGGCAGTTGCATTGAGTAGGGCTATTGGCGAACCTTCTAGCGACCGAACAGGATCCTGGGTGAGGCTTTTGGAACAGTGGCAAGAGCCGACTGGACTGAGGCCATCGGGATGCACCTAAAAACATTAGTGGCTTGATAGAACATAATACTGCCTAATACCCTGTTAATTAACAGATTATAGCAGGTGAGTGAGTTGTGACCAAATATTGCTGACCAACAGATCTAGTGACATGACAGACAGATGAGTGGACTGAAGTCATCTGGATGGAAAATCTAGTAGATATATCTGTCCTGTTAGCAAGCAGTACTAGATTGAGAAGGGTTCAAAAAGGGTCATAATCATAAGCAAATTTTCAAATGGTCTGTGAGCTGATGCTGATTGATCAAGCATGCTGGAACAAGTGCTGAGGGTGGGGTGTTGCCTCCCGGTTGGCTGTAAAAAACTGAAGTTCTTCTGAACTGGATGGTTTCCGAATCTATACTGGTACTGGGTTGGAAATGCTGGGGCATGGATCTGTCTTGTTGGACACCCTTCTGGGAGTAAGACAATCCGATGAAGCTATGAGCAGATCCTGATTCAAACAGTTAGAAAGGGTTACCAGGGAACCCAGTTCCAAATAAGAAGATAGAAAGGTCATTAAAAAGGTGTCTGGTATGACCATATTGTAGTGCATGGAAAGTAGTATGATTCTGGGTATACTGTCAAGCTTCGGGTACTGATGGACCTCGGTACTGCTGAAGGGTGTCAGGCAGACAATGGCCAAGTCCTGCAGGCTAAGAGCAGTGGCATTGGCTTCAATGTACTTGTGCGTTGCGCCCTACTTGCCATGCGTGCCACCGATTTGCAACAGACAGATACTCAGGAGGATGCTGATGATGCTGGCCCAAGTCGAGGCCTTAACAGAGGGGAAGAAGGTAGAAGGGCCTAAGCCTAGTCAATACCCAGAATGAGGAAATATGTACATGCATGTCCTACTTATATAGGTTAAGAAGCGACAGGTGGAATAAGGAATGTGAGACAACAAGGTATGCAGAGCATGTGGTTATTGTCCACAATGAGTAAAATTAGAATGAAGGAATACAAAACAGGGATAAGACAATAAAGGGTGGATAATAGAAATGTGGCCAAGGATAGGACAATAGGGGGTAGCCGACTATAAAACAATGGAGTCATGGCCAAGGATAATACAAGGACAGGAAGTCCTGAGGTGAGATGGACCGAAGGGTGAGGACAAGGAGTGTAGATGGTTGATGTACCAAGCCGAGACCGGTGTACCAAGTGTTATGCATGTGGCGTGGACACTTGGTCATGGATAAGATGAGTGATATCCAACAAATTTGATTAGCAATGCTTGGACCCATCAACCATTCCTAGCGTTCCTCCAATGGTCTTGGAGTATTTTTTCTACTTCATATGCTGGTAATTTAGTAAAATCTACCCAATTCAATCTCTTTATTGGTCTTGTACCAAATTCCGGTTCTGAGGTTCAGTATAATTCAAAGTGTGCGATATTGAGGACTGGATGAATGCCATAGGAAGCTGGCATGTGCAATCTCTAGATTAGTGGTCCTAATTTTTGTAAAAATTCAAAGTGTCCATCGTATTTCATTTGTAGTTTATGACCAGTTCCTTTTTCAGCTCTCAATACTTCCAATGAATGAGGATTAATTAGAACTAAGTCACCAACTTCAAATTCTACCAAAAGTCTGCCTTTATTATAGAATTTTTGTTGGGCTAGCTGAGCAAATTGTAAATTTTCTTGGGATCTTCTTCTATGTGCTTCAAATTGCTCCACAAACTCATAAGCTTGTATATTTTGAATTCTGTTCATGTTTAAATTTTTATTTTTCAATGCCATGCTTAGCCTTATTTTCCTTTGAGCTAGTGCAAGGCTCACAAAGGTTGTGGAGGCCATTATGCTGCCACTTTGAGGTTCACTTGACAGGTGGTCTTCTTCTAGCATCTCCATGTTGAGATCCCAGCCTTTGAGATTGGATCTTGTGTTTTCTGGGGTAGCAGTATCGAGGCTGCTTCTTGGCAAGTCACCACACTGCTCTTTTGTCAAGTCCATGTACCGAGACCCATCCGCCGGCAGTGCCGACTGAGCAAACATCCTACATCCACGACCAAGTACCCGCGTTGCCTGCATAACACTTGGTGCGCCGGTCCCGGCTCGGCACATTCACCATCCGAGCTCTTTGGTTCGTTTCACCTCAGGACTCCCCATCCTTGTATTATCCTCGGACGCAACCCCATTGTTTTATATCCGGCCACTCCCTATTGTCCCATTTCGAGTCACGATCCTATTATATTGTCCTTCATTGTTCTATCCCCGTTTTGCATTCCTTGTTCTAATTTTGTTCGTTGTGGACAACAACCACATGCTCTGCATACCTTGTTGTCCCACATTCCTTATTCCACATGTCACTTCTTAACCTATATAAGTAGGACATGCATGTACATACTTCCTCATTCTGGGTATCGACTAGGCTTAGGCCCTTCTACCTTCTTCTCTTCTGTTAAGTCCTCGACTCAGGCCGGCATCTTCAGCATCCCCCTGAGTATCTGTCTGTTGCAAATACAGTGGCACGCACGGCAAGTAGGGCGCAATGCACGAGTACGCTGAAGCCAACACCACTACTCTTGGCCTGCAGGACTTGGCCATAGTCCGCCCGACCTTTCGACAACACCCCTCGGCAGTACCGAAGTCCATCAGTATCCGGCTCCTGACATCTTTTGAGGCTGCAATCGCCACATCAAAATCCAGCCTGCTGGCAACTGATCTAAGTGATGGGATTATGAGCAAATTACAGTAGGTTTGAAGAGTTTTATAGGCAATCTAAGTATTTTATCTCCTCAGTGTAGTCAACCACTATTATATATTCGGAAAATATACCTAAGTATTTTATCTTACAAAAGAAATAAAAGAAAAATTAGCCCTGAGGCTTTGTACATAATATTATACAGCTCACCTCCTCAGTGTAGTCAACCACTGAGGAGGGAAATATACACGGGTTATGTTTCACCCGCATATACCTTGTAACCAGCCCTTGACCCTATCGAAGGTTTGAGCCAAGTTACCGGTCCCTATCCAGGGAGCTGGCCACATGCGTCGCATGGTGCATAGACAGGCGCCCGTAAGTAGCGTACATAGAGAAGAATGAATAACTCCCTCAATATTGAGGGTAAAAATACAAATAAATGTGAGAAAAATTCAGAATTCAAAAGCACACAGAGTGATACTAAAATTGATATATAATTACAATATATTGAGATTGGTCTCTCAGGGGTGAGATGCAAGTTTGCACCCTACATGCCCCCTCAAGCTCAATATATGCCGAGCTTTTCAGGGAGAATCTTCACTCTGGGTCCTGGTAAACCCTTTGTGAGGATGTCTGCAAGCATTTGTTCAGTAGGGAGGTATTCAATTTGAATTTTCTTCACTTCAATTGTATCTCTGATAAAATAGAGTCGAATATCAAAGTGTTTCGTCCTAGAATGTTGCTGATTGCCATAAGCTATTGTTATAGCTGATTGGCTGTCAGCATATATTTTTATAGGACTTTTTATTGGTTGGAAAACTTTGGTTATAAAATTCTTGAGCCAAATGGCTTCTTTTGTGGCATGAGTCATAGCAATAAACTCTGCTTTGGTAGATGAGAGTGCCACTATTGTCTGCTTCTGGCAGCTCCATGAGATACTCCTGGAGTCGATTTGGAATATATAGGCCGATATAGAGTGTCGGTGGTCTTGTGAAGCCCAGTTGGCATCTGAGTATCCTACTAGGCCATCTCAACTCTTCCCTAAGACTAGCTTCTTATCTTTCATGCCTTTTAAGTATTTAAATACTCTTTTAACTGCATTCCAATGAGCAATCCCTGGGTTCTCTAGAAATTCTGATAATAAGGAAACAGCGAATGAAATATCCGGATGGGTAGCTACTGCTGCCCACATGAGTGAACCTATCGCCTGTCGGTAAGGAATCCTTTCCATGCTTTTCTTGTCGGCTTCAGTAGTCGGGCATTGTTCTTTAGATAATTTCGAAGTAGGATCTAATGGAGTAGTATGCATTTTGGCGTCTTGTAGGTTAAATTGATTGAGTATCTTGTCAATATATGCTTCTTGGGAGAAGCTGATCGTTCCAGCCGATTTATCTCATTCGATCTTCAGATTAAGAAGCCAGTGGATTTCTCCAAGATCTTTCATCTTGAAGATGGCTTTGAGATCTTCCTTGATGCCCGGCAATATAGAGTCGTCCGTAGCTGTGATGGTGAGATCATCTATGGCAGCTCCGATGATGGCAAGTCATTTGCCCAATGTCTATAGAATACTGCAGCATCTGAGGCTCTTAGGCAGGGGGAATCTGAAGTTTAATTACAATTACTACCTAAATACATATGGCGCCCTTACCTAGGCAGGGGGAATCCAAAGAGGAAAGTCTAAGGATCCTGCTGCTGGTGAGCCTTTCTTATACTCTTTATGTAAGTGGTCTGTGCACTAGCTTACAAATCTATACATTGGAGTCTGTAGGGCCAACCTCCTGGTACTAAATCTTAGGCTTGGGTGCTTATTCCAGGTTCCAATCACCATGCTAAACCCATTCCAGTTTCCCATCTGGTAGTTCCTAAACTCTTGACCCTTGGAGCATCATCTGTGTATGGATTCATCTGTTGGTTACATGGGAGGTCATGGATATTGTGGACAGTGAAATCCAATAGAATAAAGGGCATTCAATAAACACTTATCCCATTCTCTGCCCGATTGTTTGAGCCCATATATGCATTTCTTCAGCAATAATATGTTTTCATGTTGTTCCTCAAAATATCCAGGCAGCTTGCGCATATAGATAGGTTCCTCGAGCAGTGCATTTAGATATGCAACATCTATGTCCATTTGATGTATGGGCCAATTATTTCTCGCTGCTATTGCACATATGGTGTGTAAAGATGTCATGTGAACGACTGGTGCATAAGTCTCACCGTAATTGACTCCAAAAGTTTGTGTGAAGCCTTGAGCAACGAGTCTTGATTTTGCTCATACTACATCACCCTTCTGATTGTGTTTCATCACATGAGTCCACTTGCTACCGACTATATTCACACCTGGAGGGGGTTTAATGAGTTCCCAGGTGTCTTTGTCAATTTGCGATCGGATCTCAGTGTCCATGGCTGTTTTCCATGTAGGATTACAAAGGGCTTCTTTAGTCATTGTAGGCAATTGCAAATCATTTGATAGATATGCAAACCATCTTTATCGGCATTTATTGGTTTGGTGCTTATTGCTAGGTAGTCGCATACAGATCTCTCACCTTTGTTCCTCTGAATATAAAAGTCAGAATTATGTGCGATATCATTGAGTACATTATCCTCAATGTCTTTGCAAGCAAGGGTGGTTAGATTTATATGTGCGGCTTCTCCAGCTTGAGATTTATCACCGGAGCCGGCCCTTGAAGCTCTTTCTTGTAATAGATGAATTCTCTCACTTCTTCTGAGTGGAGGAGCTTCCTTAGGTCTGTTCACATCTGTTTGACTCGGTTGTATATTTTCCAAGTCTCTCTCTGGTGTGCGCTCGACTATTTCTTCAATGTGGCTCTCACCCAGCTGTAGGTCATGTGACTGTACTGGCACCTGAATAGGTGCTGGTGTGGGTGGTATTGGCTTATATTTGATGGTCTTTGGCCCAATAATTGCACAATCATCTGTAGGTAAAATAGGAGTGATTGAGGGTAATTTTGGTGCCTCAAATATAATATTCCGCTCCACAGATACCCATCGACTATCCGGCCAATATATACAATGGCCGTCGCTTTGAGCAGAGTGACCGATCCACTTAGCTTTCTTGGCTCAAGATAGCAATTTATCATCTTGTCTGATTTTAACATAGACATCCGTCCCCCATTTGTGAGCATCTTGTAAGTTTGGTTTTTGATGATGGATCATCTCATAGGGCATCTTGTCCGGTAGAGCTCATGTATGCGTGCGATTTTTAAGGTAGTTGGCATGCTGAATAGCATATCCCCATAATGACTTAGGGAGATTAGAATCCAGAAGCATTGCATGGGTCTTTTCGACCAATGTGCGGTTTAGGTGCTCGGCAACTCCATTCTGTTCTGGGGTGTCGTGAACAGTATATTGGTGTCGAGTACCTTGCTTGTCTAGGTAATTATTGAATTCAGCACTTGTATATTCACCCCCTCGATCTGAGAGAAGTGTTTTGATGCGCACATTCCTCTGCCGAAGCATCATTGCCTCATACAATTTGTATTTGGCAAAGACTTGATCTTTAGTGCTCATAAGGTAGAGCACTGATTCCCTTGAGTGATCGTCTGTGAAGGAAACATAGTAAGACTTTTTATCAATGGTGATATGTCTCACCAGTCCCCATACATCAGAAAATATTTTATCGCCAATTTTCTTTGAGCACTCACTTGATTCATTTGGGGGCGGTTTGTGTGTAATCTTAGCTTTAATACACGAATCACAGGTGAATTTATCTCTAGCCTGTGATAGCTCTAGGCCGTAAACCATGCCACGATCCATCAGGCACTTAAGGGTCTTGTAAGATATGTGCCCAAGTCTGCGGTGCATCTCGATGGCGGTTAAGCATAGCTTAGTGGAATATTGAGTTGACTGATTGTCCAAACGATATAGGCCGTGTAATTTAGGTGCCTGTAATAAAATATGGCTGGATGAATTCTTTATTGTGCATTTCTGTGATGCAAACTCTGTCTGGTTACCGGCATCATCGCATCGGCCAATGGAAATAAGGGTGAAGGCAATTTTAGGAGCATATAATGTATCTTTTAATGTCAATATGACCACTTTCCCTCTCACTCTAGTAATTATCTTGAGTTGACCGCTTCCGTATGCATCAAAACTGCCTTGATCGGCTGCTCGAATCGTACGCGGTGTGGGGAAGCTTCTGTAGTTCTCAAGCATGTTCTTATGAGGCATCATGTGAGAACTAGCTCCTGTATCTAAGATAATAGTGTCGCCTGTTCCGTCTCTGATGAAGGCGGCGCAACCATAATTGATGAGTGCCATAGATCCATCATCGTCTCCTCCAGAAGACTCATCTTCATCAGCTACGTTGGCTTTAGCCTTTCCTTTCCCTTTTCCTTTCATCTTTTTGAATCTAGATCTTTTCTTCTTCCTAGGCCCTTGGCCTCCTCTGCCACCGCCTTTAGCCCAACACATCTTGGCTGTGTTTCCAGGATTTTTGCAGTTGGTGCATATATGCGCCTTCTTATCTGCAGTACCCACGAAACCTTGATTCTCATGAGTAAGGGACAATGTCCTACGCCTATCATATTGTGATTTAAGTACCCGGATAATATTATCCAGATCCAAAGGCTTTCCGACCTCTTCAAGAGATGTTGTGAGGGCATTCGTGACTGATTTGTAGGAAGGTGGCAATGAGGATAGTATGATATCAAGGAATTCTTCTTCAGAGATCTTAGCTCCCATGTCATTGAGTCTTGCATAGAGATCTTGAGCCCTGTCAAGGTGTTCTCTGAGATCATCATCCTCCAAACACTTCATGTTCTGGAGTTGTCTCTGGATGCTAGTGACAACCATCTTTGGTTTCTTTGTCATCTTAGTTACCAGAGTATCCCAGATCTCCTTTGCATTCTTTTTCTTTTCTAGCATTAAAGCTAGTGACTCTGACACAGATGCCAATATTTGAGTCTTGACGAGCCCCTCTCTGGCCAGCCACTTTTCAAGTCTCTCCTCAGCCTTCTCTACCTTGGCCTCCTCATCATCTGTGAGGACATGTGCCTTGGGAAAAGTGGGAGGATCAGGTGGTTGGTCAGCTTTGCCTTCTATATGTTTCAATAGATTTTTGGACTCGAAGTAACTCATGAGTTGAGCTCTCCACAGAGACCAATTAGATCTATCTGTGGCTAGTCTCCCCATGGTCAATGGGACTTTCTCTGTTTGGTCTGCGGGGCCCATAACCTTGATGGGATTATGAGCAAATTACAGTAGGTTTAAGAATTTTATCAGCAATCTAAGTATTTTATCTCCTCAGTGTAGTCAACCACTATTATATATTCAGAAAATATACCTAAGTATTTTATCTTACAAAAGAAATAAAAGAAAAATTAGCCCTGAGGCTTTGTACATAATATTATACAGCTCACCTCCTCAGTGTAGTCAACCACTGAGGAGGGAAATATACGCTGGTTATGTTTCACCCACATATACCTTGTAACCGGCCCTTGACCCTATCGAAGGTTTGAGCCAAGTTACCAGTCCCTATCCAGGGAGCTGGCCACGTGCATCGCATCGTGCGTAGACAGGCGCCCATAAGTAGTGTACATAGAGAAGAATGAATAACTCCCTCAATATTGAGGGTAAAAATACAAATAAATGTGAGAAAATTCAGAATTCAACAGCGCACAGAGTGATACTAAAATTGATATATAATTACAATATATTGAGATTGGTCTCTCAGGGGTGAGATGCAAGTTTGCACCCTACACTAAGGTTTGCCAGAGTTTTGGGGCCACCACCATCATTCAGCAGGTCACCATGCACCAGGCTGTTGGGCTGGCTGACTGGTTCCTCAGGTTTTTGTAGATATGGCCCCCCAGGTGTGTTCATTAGGGGCCACTGTACTGATTCATATGTGGAATGTAATACCATTCTGGGCATTGTTGGATAGAACCCATAGAGGAGGAATGAGGGGCTGGATTGTATAGCTGAATTGGGAGTGGTATTCTAAGATAATGCCCAGGGCTGTAGTAATTTAGCCCAGTTATCCTTAGTGGGATTTACATAGGATCTTAAAGCAGTTTCAAGAGTCTGATTCATTATTTCAGTTTGTCCATCTGTTTGAGGATGATGAGCAGTAGATAGGGCTCTTCTCATGTTCAATTTCCTACAAACTTCTTTCTAAAATGCTCTTCTCCATCTAGAATCTCTGTCTGAAATAATTTGCCTGGGCAATCCAAATCTTATAATTACATGTTCAAAAAACAATTGAGCAGTGCCCACTTTATCAATGGAGCTGGTTGTTGGTGTGAACAATGCAAATTTAGTTAGTTTGTCCACTATTACTAGGATTGCATCACTGCCATTACTTTCTGGTAACTGGGTAATAAAATCCATAGTAACTACTTCATAGGGCCTTTCTGGAATTGGAAGATGCTGGAGAAAACCAATTGGGGCATGCCTCCTAGGCTAATTTTTTTGACATATATCACAGGTTAAAACAAATCTTTTTACATCCCTACTCATTCTGGGCCAGTAGTAGGTGGCAGCTAATTTATTATAAGTTCTGTGATATCTAGAGTGGGCTCCTTCTGTGATCTCATCGTGGCTTTCAGACAAGAGCGCAGGTTGCTCACTCTTTGGGATGCAAAGCCTCTGATTACTATTCCAATCTTCAAATTATAGCAACCCATTATCTTCTTCAATGAACAATGGTTGCTTGGGACCAACCTAACTAGTTTCTTGTCTCAACTCTGTCAGAATCTTGCTGAAATAGGGATCTTTGGCATATGCATCTACTATTTTTTGTATTTCTCCCTCAGAGAGGCCAATAACCAAATTGTGAATTTTGACAGCAGTGAAAGGTAAGGTCACAGAATCTGCCAAGTTGATTCTGGCTTCTATAGTGGTAGAGTAAAATTCTGGCAAGATTCTCATATTTTCCTCTTCAAAATCACCTATCAGTTGAAGAGGTCTAGCTTCAAACTGAGGAGAAATTTCAGAGTATAACTCTGTGAGAGGATCCATTTCAGAGTTAAGAACTGTAGGGATAGAATTATCTGCAGGTGGTCCATCTTGAATAGGGACATTTCTCCTAACTCTAGAAATACAGTCTACATTGGAATGAACCCTTCTAGCCTGGTGAACAATCTTTAAATCTGGATAGGCTGCAAAGACTGTTCCCCCTGTCAATAATCTTCTGTTGACATTCTGGAAAGTATGACTCCATATGAGAGCTGCATGATCAGTGATGGCAATAATCTTCTCCCCTTCTATGTAGGGTTGGAATTTTATCAAACCATCTCTGAGTGCTAAGGCTTCTCTTTCTGTAGGTGAATAATTCCTTTTGGTTGACTTGGGAGTACACAAGACCAATAGGCTATTACTCTTTCTACAAAACAGTAGTGCTTTTAAATTCCTTTCCCCAACTTCCAGGAGGAGGCAATATCTCATCCTTTAACACTGGATTGACCAATTGTGGCACAGAGTGGTGGTTATCAAAAGCTGCCTTAAGCTTTTTATAAGCCTTGGTGCCCTTGAGGTCACATATTTTAATTGGCTGAACTCATTGTAGGATGGCTGCAATCCCTACATCACAAGCATCAGAATATACATGATATCCTAATCCAGGTATTGCATAAGCTCTGACTGGAGCACTAACTAAGGCAGTTTTGGCCAATTCAAAGGCTTTACCCTGGTTTTCACCCCATTCCCATGATGAACCTCTCTTTAAGAGTTCAAATAAGGGAGCTACTATCCAAGTATAAAAGGGGATGTAAGAAGAAAAATAAACCATCATCCCCCAAAAGGTCTGTAGTTCATGGACATTTTTGAATTCAGATAATTCCTTAATAGCATCCACTTTTTCCTTGTGAGTAGACAGTCCTACTGGACACCTTTTGCCCCAATAATAGGAGGGACTGATAGGCTAGATGACACTTGTTTGGTGCCAAAGTTATACCTGACTTTTTAATAGCTCCAAAGACTTAACTCAAGTGCTTCAGGTACTCATCAAAGGTGGAGGAATAAATGACAATGTCATCAATATAGACCAGGGAAAATAGCCATAAAAAGGGTGAAAGGGCACCTTGCATGACTCTTTGAAAAATATCAGGACCATTCCCAAAAGGCATGCATCTAAATTGGTATAACCCTCTATGGGTCCTGAAGGCTGTTTTCTCTTTATCTTTCTCAGACATTACAAGCTGAGTAAAGCCACCTAATGCATCTAAAGTAGAGAGCCAATGTTAAGTCCGCGTGTCAGGCACTTAGCTAGTACTTCCGAAGGGGTTTTCCGGGTTAGTGCGAAGGTCCGTAACGGGGCCGAAGACCGAGATCGGGATCGGACGGACTACGGATGGAGACGGAGGCGCCGGAAGTTTAGGGCAGGTCACGGAATAGATCAATCCGGTCACTGAGGTGTTCGAGGTCGAAGGGACTTGGCTTCAACTTATGTGTTGCGCCCTCCTCGATCGTCTGTCCCTAATTTCGGAAAGGAGGCGGGAGTTTACCGGAAGTGAATCGGAAACTGGTGGGAGACTAAATCGATATTCGTACTGGCGAATAGTCCAGTCGACTGTCAGACTATATACATGTGGCTTATCCTTGTACTATTTTTGCCGGTCATAAAACAAGAAGGAAGAGGAGTACAAGGGGTCAATAGTAAGGAAGAACAAGGGGGTAAGGTACGCGATACTAGCGCGTCGGTTATCAAGATGCGGAATCCTAGGTTACGGGAATCGGAATCGGGCTAGTGGTGGTTCGGACGGATGTTACGGGGACGGGAACGGAGATGGGAACGGAAACGGGAACGGGTCCGTACATCGATGGTCGGGGAGGATTCGGGAACGGGGGTGGGTGATTGTGGGGGTTGGTGTGGGTTTGTTGGAGGCATGGGGCGTAACAGCCAACGAGAACCAGTTAGGGCTTGTAAAATGCTATCTTGTCTAGGCAAAGGTAATTCACCAGGAACTACAATCTCATTGAGCCTCCTATAGTCTATACACATTCTGGGTTTCCCATTGCAATAGGCTATTAGAGCTGGGAAACCCCATGGACTGTTTGATGGTTCAATGACTCCAAGATTGAGCCAAGCATCCATCTGCTGATTAATAACTTTCCTCTTAGCAGGTGAGGCATTATAAGGTGGAAGAGAAATTTCTTTGACATCAGTAGTAAGTTTAATTTCAACCTTAGCATTATAATTTCCTAACCTGCAATTAAGACCAAATGCATTCTTATGTGAGTATGACATTCTGAAGAGATTTCTTATTAGATTCACTCAGCTCTGGTGAGTAGTCAAGCTCTTCTAACAGCTGCTTCTCAGGAACTACTTCTGTGGGCACTTCCTGAGTTTTTGGTCCACCCTGAACTTCTTCTCCTTTAGCTTCAGCTGCTGTAACAGCCACAGGGTTTCCAGATTCAATATTCTCTTCAGCCAAGGCTCTAATTAATCTGGCATATCCTGTGCAAGCCTGCAATTGCTGCTGAACCATTTTTTCAGTCCTGTCCAGCCAGTTATTTGGATTTCTAGCTTTACCTAGGAGCTGTCCTTGATGAATGGTAACAGGTTGTGAAGAGAAGTTAAAGGCATGTAATTTAGGGTTATTATGAGACACTTTGCATCCGCAATCCCATAAAAATATTCTGGTCCCCTGTTGGAATGAAGATCTTTTCAACAAGGACCTCACTGCTCTTCCCAGGAAAGGTGATGGATACAGGAATCAAAGTAGCTGATTCAGGAGGAATAGTTACAGGATAAAGAGCTCTGACACTAGGGTCAGATATACATACTCTTTCCTTAGCTCTTGAATTTTTAAGGTGTCTGTGTGCATTAAATTTGGATGTCAAGGATGCTAGATTAGGAAGAGCTTTGATTTTAAAAGTATGACCATTCTCATCCTTTAATGGAGTTCTGACTGAATTCTCAATCTTAGTTTTCCATCCAGTGTCTCCAAACATTAAGAAACTCTCTGGACCTTCTCTGATTAAGGAGATTGAGTATTGGTATTCAAAATCATTTTCCAGGATAATTGGAGTGGTCATTCCTTTGATGACATATGCTTCAACTTCAATCTGGACAGGGCCAGAGTTAGAATCAAAGTATATTGGAACAGTAACATATTCTAAAAATTTAGAAGAGCCAGTTACTTGAATCAAGTTAATTTTCTGACCTATCTTAATTTTAGGTGGGTTCTCCATGCTACAAGAGCATTCTGAGATATGAGAGTAATATCTGATCCAGAATCTGCTACTAGAGCTTGTGGATTCTTTCCATATTCTCCCAACCAAACATTTATGGTAGTGGCTGATGATCCCAAGAAAGCACAACCTGTAGGTCTTGATATCATTCTCTTGAGTTTAATTAAAGAGTTTGGTGCCAAACTTGTAAATCTAGTTCTTCTCAAGAAAGCCATTATTGGTTTTGATTCCTTCAGTAATATTCTTCTCTCTTTGCAAGTCATAGGAGTAAAGTTCTCCTTAGAAGATTCAGATGGATCATCACCAGATGTTTTGTTGGATCCCCCCAGTTGTCAAGCGTCGGGTACTGACAGACTTTGGTACTGCCAAGGGGTGTTGTCGAAAGGTCGGGCAGACTATGGCCAAGTCCTGCAGGCCAAGAGTAGTGGTGTTGGCTTCAGCGTACTCGTGCATTGCGCCCTACTTGCCGTGCGTGCCACTGTATTTGCAACAGACAGATACTCAGGGGGATGCTGAAGATGCCGGCCTGAGTCGAGGACTTAACAGAAGAGAAGAAGGTAGAAGGGCCTAAGCCTAGTCGATACCCAGAATGAGGAAGTATGTACATGCATGTCCTACTTATATAGGTTAAGAAGCGACATGTGGAATAAGGAATGTGGGACAACAAGGTATGCAGAGCATGTGGTTGTTGTCCACAACGAACAAAATTAGAACAAGGAATGCAAAACGGGGATAGAACAATGAAGGACAATATAATAGGATCGTGACTCGAAATGGGACAATAGGGAGTGGACGAGTATAAAACAATGGGGTCGTGTCTGAGGATAATACAAGAACAGGAAGTCCCGAGGTGAAATGGACCGAGGAGTGTGAATGGCGGATGTGCCGAGCCGGGACCGGCGCACCAAGTGTTATGCATGTGATGTGGGCACATGGTCATGGATATAGGATCATTGCTTGGTCGGCACTGCCGGCGGACGGGTCTCGGTATGTGGACTTGACACCAGTCAGGATTTACTCTCCAGAAGACTCATTGCTGGTTTGGACAACTGGCAATTGCTTCAACAGGCTGAGGGGCTTCCTGAAAATACAATTGAGGTTCTTCAAGTTCCTCTTCCATCTGGGAGGTTAAACTATTCACATGTGCAGGGCTTGGGTCTATGTCTTCTTCTTCAATTTCATGAAGAGATTCATATAAATCCTCATAGGCTGATTCAGCATCTGTCTCCTCTGTTGAAGGAAACACATGGCAAGCATGGGCAGGGTGAGTTTCAGATTTGGAATGTCTACAATTATTATCCCAATGCTTGTGGCTGCCATGATTCCTGCAAGGCCTGGCCTCTTTTGCTTCTGGAGTAGGCTTCTTAGAAACATTTAGGGAAATGCACGGGTTAGGCCAACCCACACAGGTCACCAGGTAGGGTGTCCTTGGGTGTGGGTGCAGGTCAAGCCATGAGTAGTGATTGGCACGGGTAACCCCCGGGTATTTTGTGCCTACCTGTACCCGTACCTGAGAATACCCGTACCCTTAGCAATGGGTAGCGGGGTTTTGCGGGTACAGGTATGGGTACCCTCGGGTTTAACAGGTATTGCTGTTACCCGTGACCCACAACGGGAATTGTTCTTACCCGTGGGTTCAGGACAGAGCTGCAGACAACGCTACAACTGCCTTTAACCTCAGGACATTACTTGAAACAGTGCACAAAAAATTGCTCAACCCAAAGCCAAAAAGTCAGAATGGTATTGGGGTGTATCTACAGATGGCATATAAAGTATACACTCAACATTCCACCAGACATCACCATATGTGCCGTACGTGTTTTCAGTATGGGTACACTTGTGATCAATATGACGGCCCTGTAAATCGTCAATCAGGGAGAATCATGGTTGAAAGGCAGACTGTTAAGTCCGCGTGTCAGGCGCTTAGCTAGCACTTCCGAGGGGGTTTTCCGAGCTAGTGCGAAGGTCCGTAACGGGGCCGAAGACCGAGATCGGGATCGGACGGACTACGGACGGAGACGGAGGCGCCGGGAGTTTAGGGTAGGTCGCGGAATAGATCAATCCGGTCACTGAGGTGTTCGAGGTCGAAGGGACTTGGCTTCAACTTATGTGTTGCGCCCTCCTCGATCGTCTGTCCCTAATTTCGGAAGGGAGGCGGGAGTTTACCGGAAACGAATCGGAAACTGGTGGGAGACTAAATCGATATTCGTACTAGCGAACAGTCCAGTCGACTGCGAGACTATATACATGTGACGTTCTTTGTACTAACTTTTAGCCGGTCATAAAACAAGGAGAAAGATAGTACAAGGGT
>QLPG01000387.1:0-11202 GCA_003314385.1 Gomphus sp. MG54 | reverse complement strand
TCAGGTAGGGTTGACAACATTGGTACAAAACATGTTCGTTAGTGAGATGATGGGGGACCAAAAATGATCTGTGAACAGGTGTAGTCTCCAATAAAGCGCTTGACTATTTCAGGCATGCGGTTTCCTTAGCTCGCATTCTCGTGTTCGAGAGGGAATGCCGCCAGGTTCTGCTCAGTGCAAGGGTATCCAGACTGGCCCGGCTGCCTCGTTGTGGTTGATGCACTTGTATAACAGGCGTGGGCTGGTTATCGAACTGGAACGGATAGGTCTCAAGTCCAGATGCAGTAGAGGCCGAGAATGTTGACGGGCTGTGATCTTTGGGCAATCCGGTGGGCTGGGGACGAGGAAGAGGCAGAGCTTGAGTCGCATTTGTGGATCCTACTGATTCTGAGGGACTACTCATGGCAGTGCTCAAGGCTTGCTGTCTTGAAAACATGGAGCCCGCAGATCAAGGGCTAGTGTTGGGGCTTGTCCCTTCGGATCCTGGCAAGCGTGGCGGCAGCGCGGAAATTGGAGAGGGCAGAACAAAGGGGAATCCTGCTAAAACAGAATCCGCACGGGAAGACGTTGTCTTGGCGCTAAGAATGGAATGAGGTCGGACGCTCTCTTCATCATCGTCACGATCAACAGAAGTGACAGTACGTGCCCCACTTGTCTGCATGCTAATCGAACGGGAGGGGTTGGGGCCGGGTGAGAGGCCGGGTGTAAGAGTGGATGAGAGGCCCTGTGAGTTATATGCAGAAGGAATTTGCATGCCAAGGATGACACGCGACACAGTCCCAATGTCAGCGCGAATGCTGACACCATCCGCCATGCTCGCGGTAGTAATAGGGCGACTCCGGCTACTCTGAGCATCAGCAAATGTCGTACCCGGTCGAGGAGTGAAAGGTCCACCAGTGGGACTCCCGAATGTATCCGTAGACCTAGAGGAAACCGCGAACGATGTCCGATTGGGAGATGCTCAGCTGCCAACCGTCAATGTGGGAGAGATCGGTTCGTGGTTAGTGAGTACGGATAGCATGTCTTAAGATCATCTGCGCTTCTGTACGCGACCACGAGGATGTTCAGTTAGATATTTCCCAAGCTGTTGGCTTCCGGTACCCAGCGATTCCCTCGGAGGTTTTGGAGGCAATTTGCACACACAGCTGTTGGCGCCGACTGGTCCTACCATGGTAAAGTCCTTTTCCTGCGCTAATGGTGAGTTTACTTGCACATTTCAACTCTGGCAAACTTGTGGAGTTTATACAATTCATATTGGAAACACGGTGCAAAAGTTCACACACGTCACGCTGATCTCAGCGGCATATAACCTCTCTCGCACCATCTCCCATTCCCGGGTGTGATAGACTACAGAGTGTGATGAAGTATTAACTACAGAGGAGAGAAATATAGTTTATTTAATATCATATTTTCCCAATGAACTGTGTTTGTAAGGCTCTAGAACAATAATTAAGCAGAAACTACTTGTCTCAACTGTAGTACAATATATAAAATATTCTAATGGACTTTGATATACTAAAAAGTAGTTTATGCCCTCCATCTATATGTATATTATATTACTGCAAAATATCTAACAAGTCTGAATTGATTTGGTGTTGCTACAGCTGTTCTGCAGCTGGGGTTGATCAGGGCCAACTGCCTGAAAAACAATTTTTATTGTGGGAAATTTACATGGATTTTACATTTCCATGCCCTCCACATTGGGTTGAAGAAGTTATATTTTTATTTTCAGACGGAATGGCTACAATTTGACTGAGTAATTGCAGTTCTCTTTTTGCCCGCGCGAACGCGTGTGCAATTTGGCGCGCGCCTTACGTACTGCAAACCGGTGTAAGCCAAGCCACTATAACTGGCCTATAGGACTTGGCTGGTTCCCATGAACACCCTCAGCTTTACCAAAGCCTGAAAGTTGGAGCATGCACCATGTGTCTGTTAGCAGTGTAATAATTGTACCTCTAAGGTTATCTGCTGTTAGAGTATGCCATCTCATATCTTGTCGATCTGCATGCTAATTGAGAAGCACAATTTGTGCCAAATATATAAAGGTAGAAACATACCCATTGTTTGCTTGGTCCCTTTATGTAGGAGTGTCTGGAATGCCTGGCTTCCTTGGTTTCACTCAATAGGTATTCCCAACACCATAGCACTAAAGAAAAAACTACCTTAGGGTGAGGACAGATAATCACTGAACTTCATGGCACTGACCGTAAGGTGGGGAAATAACCTATACACTTCCAAGAAGCTGATGGTTATACAGTCCCAAGCTGTATTTGTCAGTGGGAGGGGAAGGATCGTAAGGTGACTCCTGCAGCCCAAATTTCTCCCCGTCTACACCACCATTCAAGCTGGAGTTAAAAATAACTTGGCCCAACACATTCCATTCTCTAGTGCCACCTTACATTGCTTGCTGTGATTGACTGAAACATTATCACTCCAAGACATAAGTCGAATTGTGAATGCAGGGTGGCCATTTTCAATTTTACAGACTCAATGTGGCTCACTTGTTCCCATGCAGGGGATGAATATGAACAGCAACAAGATCCATAACAACCAAAATCAAGAGAACTTCTTAGATTTAATCATGAGCATAATTGATTTTGTATCCCTCTTGTACCAATTCTAGCAGGTTTTTCAATAGATTGGCCACCTTGATACAGATAATATCATTGTCATCAATCATAAATAGCCCAGACTGCATTAAAATTCAATTAAGAACTGAATTTTAACAAATGAGGATTTCACACATACCACATCATAGTAATTGTTAAGTCCGCGTGTCAGGCGCTTAGCTAGTACTTCCGAGGGAGCTATCCCGGTTAGCGTGAAGGTCCGTAACAGGGCCGAGGACTGAAGACGGGAATCGGACGGACTACGGACAGGGGCGGAGGCACCGGGAGCTTAGGGTAGGTCGCAGAATGGTTCACTCTGGTCACTGAGGTGTTTGAGGTCGGAGGGACTTGGCTTCAACTTATGTGTTGCACCCTCCTCAATCGTCTTTCCCTAATTTCGGAAAGGAGGTGGGAGTTTACCGGAAATGAATTGGAAACTGGTGGAAGACTAAATCGATATTCCTACTAGCGAACAGTCTAGTCGACTGGAAGACTATATACATGTGACTATCCTTGTACTATCTTTGCCGGTCATAAAACAAGGAGAAAGGGAGTACAAGGGGTCAATATAAAGAGAGAACAAGGGAGTGAGGTACACGATGGTCCTGCATGTTGGTTATCAAGGTGACAGAACCTTGAATTCGTGGTCTTCGGAGGTCAGAATCACGGAACCTCGGAATGTATGTGAGACATCCGGAAATCGGTTAATCAGGCTTTGGTCGATCGGAAGGGTCCCGGAAAGGGTGCGGGTGGTTGTGGTGTTCAATGTGGGTTTGTTTGGCTGCATGGGTCATAACAGTAATGTACGCTGTAACATTCAACCATTTCAACCCCACCTATTTCCTCATACCTCATTGGAATGACAAATTGCCCATCCTTCAGTTGGGCAAGTTCTTTGATGTAAAAGTGGTGATGAGAAGCAGCTTCCCAGTTTGCCCACATCAGGAAAGATCATCAATGTCTGAGTCATCAATCCACTTGCCAGCCTGCCAAAATTCAGACACATGTTTTCTTGAAAGGTCAGGATCGACTTCAAGGAACTTTTGGACCAGAGGATTTGCAAAGTCCTGCTTAAGAAAACTCAAAATCAATATTGTTTTATACAGGAATAGACTTACAAGCTTGAACAGATTTGCCAGACTATTTGAAAAAAAACTCATTTCCAAGACATGACGTGTGACCATCAGTCTGGATATTGATATCTTTTGTTAACTCAGCCTGCTTTTTCCAAAGTGCTAAAAATGTGGGCACATGTTTTTCACCACACTCGTTGAGTACCCAGATGAAAGCTTTCATGTGATCATCAGACAGTCACAAGCAAGGCAGGTTATTGAGTAAATCAAGCATAAATATCTACCAACAGCATGATATTAGTAAATTGAAATTCTCATTAATGTCACCCATCACTTTTGATCTATGTGGGTACCATTCTTCATCAGTATCCTCATCCGTCGATGTTTTGTTTTCCTCATCAATATCATTCTCATCCTTGAAACCTGAAACCAAACAAGATATAGGCATCAATAAATACCACAATGGCCCAATTCAAATCTAGTAAAGTCTTACCCATTGTGTGTAATTATGCCACAATGCCTGCCACAGTTGGATCTCCCATACCTGTATCATCCATGCCTATTGCAGAGTAGGACTCTGCACCAAGGTGTCAAGTACACATACCGAGACCCATCTATTTGGCATTGCCGACCAAGCAACCATCCTATATCCATGACCAAGTGTCCACATCGCATGCATAACACTTGATACACTGGTCTCGGCTCGGCACATCCACCATCTACACTCCCTGTCTTCACCCTTCAGTCCGTCTCCCCCGGGACCTCCTGTCCTTGTATTATCCCCGGTCACAACTCCATTGTTTTATACTCGGCCACTCCCTATTGTCCTATCCTTGGCTACGTCTCTATTATCTTGTCCCTTATTGGTTTATCCCCATTTTGCATCCCTTCATTCTAAATTTATCCATTGTGGACAATAACCATGTGCTCTGCATACCTTTTTGTCTCACATTCCTTATTCCATATGTCACTTCTCAACCTATATAAGTAGGACATGCATATACATATTTCCTCATTCTGGGTATCGACTAGGCTTAGGCCCTTCTACCTTCTTCTCCTCTGTAAGGTCCTTGACTCGGGCCAGCATCATCAGCATCCTCCTGAGTATCTGTCTGTTGCAAAACCAGTGGCACGCATGGCAAGTAGGGCGCAACACACAAGTACATTGAAGCCAATGCCACTACTCTTGGCCTGCAGGACTTGGCCATAGTCCACCTGACCTTTCAATGACACTGCTCAGCAGTACCGAAGTCCGTCAGTACCCGAAGCTTGACACAAGGATTGTATGACCATAACCTTGTAAATCATCCATCTGTTGCTGTAGATGATCTTGAATACAATCAATTGGCTTATCTTCAGCTGAAAAGATAATCTGCTTGCAATTAAAGTCAAAATATGTATTTTCATCATTGTCAACCATGATATCATCAAAACAGTTGCCAGAATATGGCAAGTCTTCTGGCTCACTGTCTGAGTCATTGGATTGAGTTGTCAATAATAGGTGTGCAGGTATGTCATAGTGTGTATCTGCTTGGACAGTCAAAGTTGTAGCTACCTGACACTCAGATAGGTCTTGAGCACTTTTTATCAGAGCTTTGATGGCATCTTTATGTCTTTTTCTGGTAAGATACACCCATTTACTGTTACCTTGCATGATCACTGGACATTGTAACAAATTTGAGCAAGGCAAGCATTTTATGCAACTGTTCCCAAGATTCTCAAACAAATCTAATACCAAACATGGAGATTATTTATTTACTTTTATCTTAAATGTTATCAGACTCACCATCAGTTTCCTGCTTTTCTATATACAAGGGATGACTGGCTCTGATTCACATGACTCAGTTTTTAGGCTCAGCTCTGATCACATGACACAACAATGTTCAAACATTTTTCTTCCTGCCACTACTGTCATTCATTGCTGGTTTTTCAGTTCTATCCACTTTAGCAATGCCACACCTTGACTTTAGTGATATACGATCAAGTGACCCACCTGAGCCTGAAATAGACCCATTTGTGTGTGGCTCTCACTCATCCACTTCACAGTCATGCTCAACCACCCGGTCAAATTCACCTTTGGCAAATGGGTTTATACCTCCTTGGCTCTCTGGGAATAAATGAAGCTCTGCTTTACAAGATTTTTCCCAATATACAACCAATATAGGGATGCAAGTAAGACTAAAGGTAGCTGACAATCAGTAACTTGCAAGTCTGGCACAGGTATGAGCTGTTACTTTTCACAGATGTGTCAAATGTCTGACATGCATCTAGCTTACTGATGGGGAGTGTACCATCTATCTTGCAGCTAAATTATTCAAGATCCATGAGCATCTGAACATGCTACAGCCAGCTGAAGCTATGTATGTGATCCCAAAATCATTGATTGTATGTCTATTTTAGCCTACATTTTGCATTTGCTAAGCTGACCATGAAAAGCACCACATTGAACAATATACTTTTAGTGTTCTGCTCAGCATGACATTACATGCTTATGTTTCCAAAGGCCTGGTAACAAATTTAGATATGGTCAGTCAATTTTTATTTAAGTTGTTTATCTTCTCATTACTTGAGCATTATGCAATAGACCATGGTTGAGAGGAATCCAAACTCAGGTTGGCCGGTTGATGTAGAAACTTCAATGGCTAAAATCAATGCAATCAAAAATTGTGTACAAACCAAACTGACAGAGCGCCGTAATCAGATCAAGGAAGTGGTATGTGTATGCTAATTACACTACTTCACATTTGATCAATGTACTTAACAGCTACTCACTTCTCTGGTGAAGCCAGCAGTGGGTGAGACAGAGAAAACTGACATAAAGATTATGGCACCTCGTTTAGTTTCTGTCAGGAGTCGGATACTGACGGACTTTGGTACTGCCGAAGGGTGTTGTTGAAAGGTCGGGCGGACTATGGCCAAGTCCTGCAGGCCAAGAGTAGTGACGTTGGCTTCAACGTACTCGTGCGTTGCGCCCTACTTGCCGTGCGTGCCACTGTATTTGCGACAGACAGATACTCAGGGGGATGCTGAAGATGCCGGCCCGAGTCGAGGACTTTAACAGAAGAGAAGAAGGTAGAAGGGCCTAAGCCTAGTCGATACCCAGAATGAAGAAGTATGTACATCCATGTCCTACTTATATAGGTTAAGAAGCGACATGTGGAATAAGGAATGTGGGACAACAAGGTATGCAGAGCAATGTGGTTGTTGTCCACAACGAACAAAATTAGAACAAGGAATGCAAAGCGGGGATAGAACAATAAAAGGCAATATAATAGGATCGTGACTTGAAATGGAACAATAGGGAGTGGCCGAATATAAAACAATGGGGTTGCGTCCGAGGATAATACAAGGACGGGGAGTCCCAAGGTGAAACGAACCAAGGGGTGCAGATGGCGAATGTGCCAAGCCGGGACCGGCGCACCAAGTGTCATGCAGGTAACGTGGGCACATGGTCGTGGATATGGGATGTTTGCTCGGTCGGCACTGCCTGCGGATGTGTCTTGGTACGTGGACTTGACATTTTCAATGACTATTGTTGATCTTTGCACAGCTATCATTGCTATCTATAAACCTGTCAAACTTTCTGTTACCATCCAGATGTGTTCTTGAATAGCTGTCTTGGTGCGCTGCCTTGACTTACACCTCTGAATACATTCTAACCATTTGTTGGTTAGAGGGGGGTACTCATGTCCAGTGGAAACCCAAGCTTAAATTAGCTTCATATTGGCCCAATATTGACAAGGCACTTGATCACTTGATAGTATTTGTAAACATTTTCCTAGTAATACAGCAAAGAGGTCCAAGTAAGTTCATCTACTTAGTCATGTTTTCTTGTGCTCATTGGATGGCAACTAGGTTTTTTGTAAATTCTCAATAATGACAGTAATTTGTATGGTCAGACAGATATTGATTTGCTACATGATGTCTCACCCATAGCAACTCAGACAGAGACTTATCAACACATATGGGGGGAAGCGGTCACAATTTTTGTACGATCAGATGATGGCATAGATGATAAGGAATAGTACAACATGATATTATATTACATTTCAATATTATTTCATAATAGGATGGTTTGGATTATCTGAATATTCAATTCAAAATGAAAAAGCTGCTGGGTAGTTGCAAGAATTATTGATAGAAAAAGACATTATACTACCTTGACAAAAGTCTGACACAAGATTGCCTAATGGAAAATTTAACCTGGATATTAGACTAACAATACCTTGGGTGTTCAGTTCAAATTAATCTTACAGTTCAAGGGTTTTTTTGAGGTTGGCATGAGTCAAGGTTTATTTAATAATGTCTAAGTACCTTGAAAAAAGCTTGTAAAAATCTTTGCCAGGAGTAAATTCAGCTTACAGATCTATCCATTCAGCAAGGTTAATTTCAGCTTGTGCTAGAACTGTGGTGTATATTCAGTGGGAAGTACTATATGCATTAAAGACACATTTAAATGAGCTTGGAAGTCTCTATAATCATAACCATGAGTGGGTTCTCCAGAAAGTAAGTGGTGCTAGGCCTGGTTGACCTTGACAAAACAAGGTCCTGGCCCTAGGATTACCTTCACTCACAGTCCTTGGAACCTCACACACTTTTGTCTTTCAACCCACCTCCTTACTTAGTTGATGTAAATACCAAGCAGAAACATTTTCATTATACCATAATATACATGTCATCACCTGCAATCATATCTACTGTTAGTGGGAGCATCTGTGAGTTTTTTTAGAATGAATACCTTATGAAAGAGCCAACCATTGGTCATATCCTGCTGCAGATACACACCATGATATGGTTATCTAGAATATTGTCAGTAAGTGCAGCATCACTTTATGACAGTGCTTTCTTACTCAAGACAGTGTAGACATCTTGCCAGATTCTTTAGTATTACTCAAACCAGCAGAGCTTGCATCCTATGAAACATGGTATGGGCAGAAGGTGACCAACCCCACGGGTGCATGAAAAACACCCAGATACAGATATTGGCCAATCTAGAGACCTGGGCATATGATCCTTCTACTCCAAACACTTATTGGCTCAATGGCCAGCTTGGGACTGGGAAAATGATGATCGCACACTTGTTCTACCAGAGTTTGGACATGTCAAACCCACAATACTGAGCTCCAGTTCACTTGGTAGTACTGACAGAACAACCCTTATCATTAATCCCACATGCCAGTGATAAATCATTCCTCACTAGTACATGGCCTTGGCTTGGTACATTCGGTTCATTATTTGTTTCACTTTCCCTACCCCACCCTCCTATTCTCTGTTATTCTTCTATTCCATCCTTCCCTTTGCCCACTTACCCTTAGGACATTCACTATTCAATTATCACTCTGTCGTGGTCCTATTGTTTTATATTCGGCCACCCTCTATTGTTCTATTTTCCCTCACACTCCTACTTGTTTGTTATTGGTCATATCTCATTGTCTTATTCTCATTTAAATTATATTGTTCTATTCTAGATTGCTGTGGACAATACATCCACATGGTCTCTATACCTTATTCTTTTCTCCATGTCTTATGCCACCCTTATTGCACATTATGCCTCTTAGCATATATAAGTAGTGAATTCATGTACATAGTTCCTCAGTCTGAGTATCAACTAGGTTTACACCTTCCTGCTCTCCTCTCTCTGTTCAGAAGTCCTCCACTTGGGCCGATACTCTCAGCATCCCCTCGAGCATCTCTCTGTCCTGAATCAGTGGCATACATAGAAAGTAGGGTACAACACATGAGCATGTTGAAGCCAAGCCACTATGGCTGGCCTGCAGGACTTGGCTAGTTCCTGCCTATACCTTCAGCATTACTGAGGCCTGATAGGACATGCAAAAGAAGCTTGGAGGCAGCTTCTTCTGTTCTCATTCAGGATTGATGGATGCATGCTGGATCATCCCCAAGATCGCCACAATGCTTTCTCGATATAACCCAAAGATCAAATCAGCCATCCATGATGTGCTCATGAACAGACCTGATGTTGCCAATTTCAATGATCTACTTGAGCAATTCCGGTCCCTGATCATCAATCCTGTCAAGATCACTACTGATAATGAAGAAGGGGTGTATTATGTTATTGTTATAGACACCATGGACGAATTCTCAGCATCTGGAATTGTAGAAATGCTAATCACAGCCATCCTTGACACTATAACAAGCATTCCTTGAAAAAATTTAATTACAAGTCAACCTGAGGCCTGGAGCAGGAGGGTGTTTAATTGTGTCACTGCACCTTCCCTCCTTCAAGAATTCACTCTTCACAAGTTTCCATCAAAGACAATGGGGACAACGATATCAAAACATACTTAAAAAATTCACTGGCTAAAATTGTTGATAATCATAGATGTTCACAACAAGCAGTTGCTTGGCCATCCATCCCAACAGGCACTGATTAGGCTTGTTTCCCAGTCAGATGGATTATTCATCTATGCTGCCACAGTGGTACAGTCAATCAGTGACATGAATGTGAATCCCAAAAAATGTCTAATTGAGTTGACTGGTTCAGCAATGCCACTTGCATCCTTGGACAACTTCTATGCCCTGATTATGGCCAAAGAATTTCATAAACTCAGTGATAAGGAAATAACAACGAGGTGAGACATACTTGTCACAGTGGTGTTTCTCCAATGCCCACTCTTGATTGCTAGTATTGCTTCCCTGTTAGAGATGACAGACAATGAGGTTGACATTGAATTGTCTCGTTTTTGTTCCATGATCCATGTTCCTTCCACAAATGATGGACATGTGACCATCTTTCATGCCTTGTTTCAAGAATTCATCATTGCAGTAGAAACAGAATTGATGCTTCTGATATGCACCACAATCCCATGCTCAAGTGTCTCCAGACATTGAACAAGTCTCTTTGGTATAACATTTGCCATTTACCTGATCATGCTATAGCTGCACAGGTTTATAAAATCTCTAATCCTGACCTTATTTCTGAGTCTCTCTGATACTCTTACTTGTACTGGGCCTCGCATCTTGTAGATTCTTTTGCATTCCCACATGCATATACTTCACCCATGCTCAGCGAGCTTGGGACATTTTCCAATACACACTTATTGCACTGGCTTGAGTGCCTGTTATAGCCCATACCCCCCAACAACCCCCACAACCACCCCTCCTTATTCCGAGACCTTTCCGACCGAAGGGACGAAGGACCGTTTTCCGTAATCTCCGTTCCCGACAAAGTCCGACCCAGAGTCCACTGTCCGTTTCCGATCCCGTCGCGTCCGAGACCACCTCCGAGTCCGCCCCCGACCGAGACTCAATACTTTGATAACCGACGCGCAGGACTATCGCGTACCTCGCTCCCTTGTTTTCTCCTTTATATTGACCCCCTTGTACTCCCTTTTCCCTTGTTTTATTACCGGCAAAAGATAGTACAAGACAATCGCATGTATATAGTCTCTCAGTCGACTAGACTGTTCGCTAGTACGAATATCATCTTAGTCCACCCGTTTCCAGCTCACTCCGGTGATTCTCCTTCTCCTCTCCGAAATTAGGGACAGACGATCGAG
>QLPG01000383.1:0-11583 GCA_003314385.1 Gomphus sp. MG54 | reverse complement strand
ATCAAGAAGCTTCAGCTCGGCCATCCCCTCGAGCACGGTACCGCTCAAGGGCCTCAGGTGTCACAAATACAGTTCGATGTACGTTATATTCATCTTACTTCGATCCCTATTGCATCATGGTGATGATGGGTGTGTGTGCTTTCATTTCAGCGCATCATGGAATACATCGAGGATGGTATAAAAGCAGGCGCTCAAACCATCATCAGTGGCAAACGTCACGGAACCGAGGGATACTTTATCGAACCCACCAGCTTCACCAACACTTCTCCTGACATAAGGATCGTTCGTGAATAGATATTCGGACCCGTCGGATTTCTTGTTAAATTCAAAGACGAGAAGGGTACGTAAAAAAAAACTTTGAATCTGTGTAAATCCTTGTAATTTGTTTGTTGTATATGTGGCTCATCAACAACCCTTCATCACTAATTACATGCACTCACTCATCACAATGCAGACATTATCAAGGTGGCTAATGACACGGTATACGGCCTTGCGGCCGCTGTGTTCTCGAAATATATCAGCCGTGCATTCAGGGTTGCCCACAAACTCAAGGCTGGCACTGTCTGGGGAAACTCCTGCAACATGATCAGTCCACAGCTTCCATTCGGCGGTTACAAACAATCAGGCATCGGTTGCAAATTGGGCGAATATGCACTACAGAAGTGAGCTTTTTTTACCAGTCAACTCACGGTGTGTGGGGTTGTGTACTAAACTCTCTGAATTTGCAGCTATACGTCTGTCAAGTGTGTGCACATTGACTTGGTCGGTAAGTTCTGAAAGAGCAAGAAGATGGAAATTCAAGAAGAGAAGATGGAGAGGTGGGAATATATACAAATGAACAATGTAGGAATATGATTATGAAGCGAAAAAAAAAAGAGAAATGAAAAGATGCAATGTTAATCTAGCTAGACATTCAGAACTGTCAGGAGCCGGATTCTGACGGACTTCGGTACTGCCGAAGAGTGTTGTCGAAAAGGTCGGGCGGACTATGGCCAAGTCCTGCAGGCCAAGAGTAGTGGCGTTGGCTTCAACGTACTCGTGCGTTGCGCCCTACTTGCCGTGCGTGCCACTGTATTTGCAACAGACAGATACTCAGGGGGATGCTGAAGATGCCGGCCTGAGTCGAGGACTTAACAGAAAGGAAGAAGGTAGAAGGGCCTAAGCCTAGTCGATACCCAGAATGAAGAAATAAGTACATGCATGCCCTACTTATATAGGTTAAGAAGCGACATGTGGAATAAGGAATGTGGGACAACAAGGTATGCAGAGCAATGTGGTTGTTGTCCACAACGAACAAAATTAGAACAAGGAATGCAAAGCGGGGATAGAACAATAAAAGACGGGATAACAGGATCATGATTCGAGATGGGACAATAGCGAGTGGCCGAGTATAAAACAATGACTGTAACCGAGGATAACACAAGGGGTAGGAGGTACCGAGGTAAAGCGGATTGAGGGACAGACGAATAGTATGACGGATGTGCTGAACCGAGGACATGGTATCAAGTGACGTGCATATAGACACTTGTACGGGGTTGTAAGATGGTTGCTCGGTTGGCACTGGCGAATATCCGGGACCTCGGTACATGGACTTGACAAGAACGATGTCACTAAAAAAGAGATCCGTTAGATACGACAGGAAAATCTTCACGAAAGGGCAATCCCTTCTCCGTGAGATACACCAAGAAAATATTCAGAAACGTGCAATCCTTTCCACGTGAAGTGGCGACAAGAAAATATTCATGCGCTACACAAGTGAGCTTTTACCAGTCAACTCACCTTGTGGCGTTGTTTACTAAACTTCTGAATTTGCAGCTACACGTCTGTCAAGTGTGTGCACGTTGACTTGGTCGGTAAGTTCTGAAAAGCAAGAGCAAGAAGATGGAAATTCAAGAAGACGGAGAGGTGGGAATGTATACAATGAACAATGTCAATCAGGCAAGCGCCGCCACTCGGGCACCATCACAGATATCAGATTGAATAGACCTGGATCGCTGCAGACTCGGCAAGTTGTTAGGGTTATTCCTCAGACGGAACAAGATCGTAGAGAACAGATTAGATTCGACCTTCTCGACCCTCACTGGAGTTGAAAACCGCGCCAATCAGGGCTGCGGTACCGATGGGATATGATCACTATGAGATTTGATACGCGGGTTTGGTAAGGTCTGTGCACCGATCACATCGATCAGGGTCGATCACAGCCTCCGATCACGTGGGCGTCAGTGAACGGCAATCAATCCGGTATACCTTGGCATGTTACACCGGCCCGATATTGGCATGGCGTCTATCACATGAGACAATTGATCAGGTACATCTTGAGAATCACACGGATCAGAGTGGCGCAAAAACTCAGATTAGGTTAGACTCGATCGGTTACATCCGGCTATGCCACAGGGACACCATGTTGTTCCTATTATGTCATTCCGGCGCCACCTCATCGGCTGTGATCGTGAGAATGAAGGCTGGGCGACCACTTGGCCACAATCACGATTATGCTCATCCAGGTCGGCATGTGTGCGCTACACGTGCGCTATATCGTCTCTTATACCCAAAATACCTCGCCATCACCAACCAAAACTACTCCACACGCCCCATTTCCAGCTCTTCGATAACTGATGGAGCGTTTGGAGTCCACGGTGGGCAAGATGGAGACACCATGGACGGAGATGCCATGGTGGTGGTGAATTCCTTTCTGGCTGTGGTTTGAAATATCCAGTTTTGTTCTTTGATATGAGCATGACAACTTCAAAAACCGTTGAATAATCATCTTTGAGTTCGTAGATGTATATGATACACATGGATTCGTCGACATTGTGGATTCGTGATTTGCTTGCATTTACTCTGAAGATGTCTTTTGTGGAATTTAGACGATAGATATAGCATGGAAACATATAAAATTATTCTATATCGTACCCCTCATGGACGTGGGGAGGGTGGAGAAAATATAGAGCGCGACTGTCATGTAGGAGTGAACCATGTTTCCTCTGAGAAAGAGCCCTTCTTGTATCAAATTCTAAGTGGGCGGTAATGAAGTGGGAGGAAGGGTGTTCTACATGGTACAGAATATGGAGTATGGCAGGAGCGCTTGTGTATATACCTAAGGGAAGGATAAGAAGAGGATTTGAGCAAGGGTTCAGGTTTTTCGATCCAAGTCAGCCACGGGGTATATGGGAACATGTGAAGGCCAAATTCAGTCCGAGCTAACTTGTGAGGCTCGTCGTCCACCCTACCGAGCCGATCCTGTTGTCTCAATGGCTCCCATAAGAATGATTGCAGGGTCGGTATCATCGCAGGACTGGATAGAACTCTGCAAATCTTAGGTCCTTATCTCTTTTCAACATCCCCGTCATTCACACTCTACATCACACATGCAGCATTACTACTTCAAGTGTGGTTTCCATGATTTACCCCAAAGAGGGCATGTCATCGTGATTCAAAATCATGATAACCAACTGGAATCCGTGTAGTGTACCGAATTAACTCTGTCCCAGTTCAATGGTTGAGTATGTCAAACAAAATACCATCTGTGATCTAAAGATGGTGAATCCCTGATACAGGATAAAAGGTAAAGTGTTCCTAAGGCATAGCCGATGAGGTCTCATTAATTTGATCGGCGTGTTGGAGCATTTGTAATAAAAGATAAACACTGTAGCTTCAATTTCATCATCGGTGGGGTCACTGGATCTGGTATATTGTATAACTTTTGGTACTTCTGTGGCTGATCTGGTCGGAGGTAGCAGAACTCAGACGTAATCAGTCCGAATGAGATACCAATTTGCGATAACTTAGTATAGTATGACACATTTTGTGTGGTACCAGATCACCCTTTCTCCAATCCAGGCATGATTGGGGTTTGTTTTGAATATTTGGGCAACCAACCATGTATCGACGCGACACCGCTCGCGAAATTAATAAACATCGCCAGGACGTTATCCTTCGTAGGACATTTGATAGGCGATCAATAGGCAATCTTCCTGGATCATCTATTCATGAACAGGGAACTTACACTAGGGAATATAAATTACAAACCCAAGCCAAAATCAAACCGGCAGATGAAACCAGGCAACATATGACAATCGGCAAAATGAAGGGCCACCAAACAATGGGCAAAAAAGGTAATAAAAAAAATAACCAAACAAAAATGTTAACGAGTAAATAACAATGGTGAGGAGCTGAAACAATGTCGGAAGACACGACAGAAGGGCAAGCCACAGAACGTCAGAGGTTGGCTGCGAAATTCAGTGTCGAATTCGCCTTATTCTTATTTTATTTTGTGAAGGGACCGTTAGACGACCCCACACGCGACACGACACTGCATCACGGCTAAAGACGGCAAGGTTGAGGGCATCCGATGGATTCCAACCAGTGCAGATCGTGCAAGGAGACAGGACTGGAATTGAATCGTTAAAAGATGCCAGACACCGCCCTAGGTTAGCAAGATCTCGCGAAGTTGAGAGTGCTGAGTTGGGGTTCGACTCGATGGTGCGATGTATTGTGTGCTGCATGCAGTGTGTGAGTTTGTTGTGCCGGCAACTAGGACACTGACGATGTGGACTCGAAATATATCCAGGACACCATTGAGGGATCTTGTGCTCAAGTACTCCCTCTGTCCTCACCGCATCCGAACTGTCCTCTCAGGAGTGTTTGGTGTTGGTAAATATCACAGTGTTGTCAGACAATGGTGAAATTACAGAGATAGATTCAATCTGCAAACGAAAAACGAGGTCGAGTACGATGGCGAGCATTCGATGTACGAGCGGACGAGCGAATCGCAACGGAGCAGTGATGACGACTACGATGGAAAGACGACGGTGGGACAACCTTGATCAGTTGATTGTTTTGAAGCAAGGAGTTTAAACCAGGAGTTGTACGCGTCGTAACGCGTAAGTGCTGGTCGAACCGCGGAGAAGATACCGGTTAGAGGTGATGATGGTACCAACGAGAATTTGAGGTCTGGCGGGTGGGCAGATAACCACGACCTCACAGTGGGTATTCAGTGCTGGCGGGTAGGATCAAAAATAATCGCCATACTTCAGGAATCCCATTCCCACCAACACATGACCCTCCTGCCCTGCACCACTGCCTTCCGCCACCCCACCCCTAACCCCCGAGCCGCCCCTCTGCCCCTACCAGTACAATTGTGGCGCAGCGGCTGCCCATCTGCCCCAGAGCTCTCGGGCAGTCCTTGCGCCTTGGGCCTACGTGAGGAGTTGGATGGGCAGGAGCACGGAAACACGTTGACGGCCATTCCAGGGCCGCTCAGGTAAGGCTGGGCCCGCTGAGGTGAGGATTAGACTTGTTGAGTGGAGGCCATCTCGAATGTGCACAGTCAGTCACGCTTGTGCGTCATTGATCGTCGACTTCGGAGATAAAGGGACGAGCGGCACCGATCGGAAGTTGTAGGTAAGATATATAGAAGGGCCTATTTGAACATGAGCATAGCGTTACTATGTTGAAAATCGAAAAACGATTACAGAGCATGTGAACCAAGAGCGAGGCCATCTCGCATTTCAGTCGAAATGTCATTCTCGGGATACCACATGACGTCATCCAGCCATTGGGGATTGGGGTCGAATGAGGCACGCAATCTGGTCACAATCTCTGGTACACCTGATTCCCGGATATTTGGACCATCGTTGTTTGAAAAAACGTACACGGCGGGATTTGTCATCCCGGGATGTGCTCCAGAGTCCCATTGGAAGTCGGACCGTTCATGTCCAGGCACACTCGGACCGTCCGCGACTGTCAGAATAATGTAAAATTGGGTATGTATTCTTGTAACTATCTCACGCTGCTGGTCAAAACTGGGTTCGGCGCTTACAGAGATACTAACCTAGTTTCAGCTCATGGGGTGAAACAGAGAGGCCATGACGGTCGATCATGAAGCGCGCGTGGTCACGCAACCACTTCCACGCATGTGTTTCATCCAAATTATTGTATCGTAAAGTAATAAACATGTCCATTGACGCGGGGATAGCGAGAGGGAAGAATCTACGATGAGTGGTTAACAAGAGAGACACAAAAGTAGAAATGGACTTGCCTGCGCCGTTGGAAAGTCTGACCTGCTTGGCTAAATATAGGTTCGGCGGGAGGTTCCTCGGGATGTTCACCTTGAAAGTAATACCTGTTATAATTCCAGGACAGTAATCCAGTTTGTCCTTGCATGTGGTCATGAACATTGTCGACGACGACAAATTGATCATTTTCGTCAACATAGCCAATGCCACCCAAACCGACTCCAGGAATGGCAGCACTGAGATTGTATGGCATGAAATGGCTACCTTTCGCTAGCCAGCCTTGCTCAAAAAATGCAACCCCGACCATAGGAAGCGTTTTCTTCAAATCGACATCCAAGAATGTTCACAAGATCTTCAGTACGGTGGATCCATAATGAGGAGCCAAGCATGAGCGTTCTCATCCAGGTGACGGGGTTAGGATCGTATCCGCCCCATACTTTTCTATAAACAGATAACTTTATGCCAGGAATGTACAGTATCTTCAAATACTGACCCTGGAGCCGTTTTTTCCATGGAAAATAGAATGCTTTCAACAGACTACCGTCATCCATGAGCATAACTGATCATCGATCGGTAAATATGGCAACTTACACGTGGGTTGTTGTCTCCACCTGACAATTCACCACCATATATCAGTTTCCACTGGGGTCGATCATGTCCTCCCTGCACAGTAACGCAAAGGCCGTCACCCTAGAGATTGTCAGCAATATTCAATTCAGAAAATGAATTTATTACCATGTCACCAGGGAACACAAATCCTCCAGACAGTTGAGACTCTGCCAATGCCTAGTCATGGATAATATTATAAATAATTATATGTGCAACTGAGTGTGTCATACCAGAATTGATGTCCGCTGGTCCAAAAGTTGCATCAATACCAATACAACCTCATATATGCCATCACAAACCATGTTATAGAGTCCATATATAAACTCCACGGGGTTTGATGATAGCGTCCATGTGACCCAACTCCTCAAACTCTCAAAATTTCCGTCTGGCATGTGATATACCTCGAACGGCATGCTGCATGCAAATCTGCTCGCTCCAATGAGCTGCAATATCACAGGATCCCTTCAATAAAGTGATTAGCATTTGTTACACCGAATCTCCAATCACAACTCACATGATATCTCTCCGCAAAGAGATGTCTCGCTCAAACTACGACACGATTACAAATGGCCAAGACTCTGGAACAAAACGGGGACGTACTAGGGTTGTCTTCGATTGAGAAGGCGAGCCATGATATGTTTTTACAATAACTCTGTGACCATCAGGTTGTTTCGCTTTATGCAGCTTTACTATAACAAAATTTGTTCTGTCAGAGAAATAGACACGCTGTTGAGTAATCGTCTGCAGGAGGTTGATATCCTTCCGCATGTAAATGAGTATCTAAAATCGGATGTCAGCACACTGAGTTTCCAAAAAACTTCAATGTTACATGCATCGGGATCATCCAAGGAACCTGAGGACATGGGTATTGGCTGACTATTCATACCTTCAAAGGTGAATGTGCTGTCAGAGGGGAATCAATGGCTGGAATAAAGATAATCTCACTTCCTAAATGTATATTCACATTTCCCTTGGCATCTGCAATAGACAATGTGACTTGTTTTAGTACATTATATATACCACATTGCTCAACAAGCTGGTTCACATATTTGGCTCTCCTGCATTTTGAAGGTTATCAACGGCGAAGATGTAGATTGTGCCTCTGACATAATGGTCAGGTGTGGAAGGACAGAAATTCAGGGATATAAGATGGGACATACCTTGATGCATTTGACTGCTTGTTTTCTGGCTTTGAGGTTCTCTAATCCTGCTGCCGCTCTTCTGCTCCAGCCGTAATATGCGTTTAAAAATGTTCAAGATAGGCCGAGAGCTGTGGTGTAAAAGCATCCCGGCGCACATTAAGAGCATTGTAATAGGAATCATTAATCTTTCATGGAGCAATAAACAGGAAGCGAACAAAACACGTACCCCGCATTTGATTCATTAGCATTCGACTTTATCTGTTTCATTCGCATGATTGAAGGTGCATTCGACGGGCGACTCATGAGCGTTGAAGGTCGTGTAGCGGTGGTAGGAAGGAATTGTTCGGGAAGATGATTTTTGGCAGCAGACGTGACAACCCTTTCAAGCTCTGCATCACCGTGCCATACATCCGAGACGTGGTCACCAGCAGAATGCAGATCAGAGTCCTCGAACGCCTCTGCAGCCTCACAAACCCTATGCCCTATTGATCCCTCCGCGTTGGATACATCATTCTCCTCAGGAAGATGGAGACTGGAATTGTGGTGCTTATCTCCCAAGCGAAGGATGGAACTTTGAACATTCATGAGGCGAAGGGCGGTGGCGAATGATTGAGGTGGTTCGAAATGCAAAAGGCTGCTGTTATACACGAGTCATAAGGGCTGTGCAACTTGGCGCTGAAGTACAGCACTGTGCAACTTGGCGCTGAAGCACAGCGCTGTGCCAACATCTGGGGACAGTGCAGCATGAATTGTCCGACTTCGTACATATTTCCCATAGGTAAGCTGTCGTTGTTATACTCTAAAGCTTATACGTTCCACACGAACATTCATTGAGTAGCACTCAGATGTCTAGATCGGGTCAGATTAAATGTTATGTATCGTTATATTTACTAGGCTTGACTCACCATTCATCATATAAGATGCCTCGGAGCGAGACTCGATGGCCATTCTTACCGGACCTATGGGAGGAAGCCAGGCGGAGCTCGAAGATGAATTAACGGACAATTAAATTAGATCAAGATTCGATAAGCAGGTATCTAGATCCGGAGATTTGTTCCAGAGAGCCATGCTTAAACGTTCCGGATCTTCCATGCGGAAGCATAATGAAAGAACACAAAGTGTTGATCGGGATCCAGAATATGA
This sequence comes from Gomphus sp. MG54, assembly GCA_003314385.1. NCBI lineage: Eukaryota > Fungi > Basidiomycota > Agaricomycetes > Gomphales > Gomphaceae > Gomphus > Gomphus sp. MG54. The sequence goes on along the minus strand of QLPG01000383.1, from coordinate 2,672 downwards.
AGGGTATATCAGATATATTCTAGAATACATGCTTCCGAATGCCGCTCCTAATAAGAACAGGTATGAAACAGATAAGCAAAACAATCAAGTAGACTTTGAATATAAAGCCAGAAATACAACATATGTCAGAGAAGAAGCACACAATAATTCAAATGTATGAAATAAAATTTAAAAAAAGGACGAGCATACAGCATATTTAATTAACGATCGAATGAATCCCTGTAGTGGAAACTCTTCTCGGGAGGTTTTTCCCCGTCATCTTGCACTTTAATGATCACCATTTCCCCATGAATCCGGTGATTATACAAGCTACAAACATGTTTATGTCACTATTAGCACAATCCATCTGATAAGAGGGACAGTACGCACCCATACATTAGGAAAACCAGAAAACACTCAATCAGCCATCTGTTAAACAGACCCAGACATTAGCATGAACTTCCAACGTCAAACCAGATACGCCAGTGGTCCTCTCTGAAACTCGAGTATCTCAAAAACTTCCCTGCACCGCCTATAGTTCCTGCTGGACAGAACGTGCTGGAATATGCTGCCACATCAATAGCAAGATCATATCCCGAATTGGCCAAAGTGGCGACTCTTCTGCATAACTTCAACAAATCGAGTACTCAACCATATTGAGATTTCATGCTGTCATTTCATGCTGTCATCATGCTCATAAAAGTGACATGGGGATAGGTCATCAGGAACATGAAGTTGACAGAGATCCCTTAGGAACGACGAAAACGTCCATTGCATCAGGAATGGTTTAGATTGACTTTGGTGAGGTCGAGGGGATCCGTGATGTTTCCTGCGAGGCTGGCCTGACGGAGGGCGGAATTTGGGCTTATGTACGAGGGTATATATTTCACCTTTGAAGAAGATATTAATGCAACTATTCTACCTGAACAAGAGTCATCTAGACTATATGGACAGATAAAAAGGGGGCTTACATCTGAGCTTTGATGGAAGAAGGGTGAGATTGAAGCAACAGTGACCGAGAAATTTTCATGTCACGCCGAGTGCTAATTATGTAAACCAGAACAAGATACTGCCGGTCACTCAACAAGGAGTGCATAATATCTTGTTGACAGTGTATCCATGTAATTATGTTTCAGAGATTTAGTCTCTGTTATCTATAGAAGCTCATGGTCGTTTCACTGTCCAAAGATTCGAAGTTGTTCCAGGCATGTTCAGTACCATAGTGGTATGACTAGTAAGCAATCCCTAACACCGGTATGAGCGCCAGTGTTTCATTCTCTGTGTTCATGTGATTTCTAAACTCTCTCCTAATTCGCTTTTCACAGGCTCCTCACACTGCATCCCAGGTGCCAGGTAACGAACAGCTCTGAAATTCACGTTGTTTCCAAAATGTCTCGTTTAAAGTACATGTTTCATGGACCACAAGTCTTATATGATGGATGGTGAGCCAATTCTAGTAAATGTAGCAATAAATAACTTTTACTCTGACCTGATCTAGACATCTGAGCGCTATTCAATGAATGTTGCTGTTGAACGTATAAGCATTAGAGTTTAAAAACGACAGCTTACCCACTGAAGATATATTTAATGTCGGACAATTCGGCTTGCACTGCCCTCAGATTTTAGCACAGTGCTGTGTTTCAGCGCTAAGTTGCACAGCCCTTATCAATTCGTGTATAACGCCAGCCTTCCACCTCTCGAACCACCTCAATCCTTCGCGACCGCCCTTCACCATGAATGTTCAAAGTTCTATCTTTCGCTTGAGAGATAAACACCACAACTCGAGTATCCCTCTTCCCGAAGAGAATGAGGTATCCAACGCGGAGGGATCAATAGGGCATAGGGTTTGTAAGGCTGCAGAGGTCTTTAAGGGCTCTGATCTGAATTTTCATGGTAAACACCTCTCGAATATATGGTACGGGAACGCAGAGCTTGAAAGGGTTATCACATCTGCTGCAAAGAATCATTTTCCCGAACAATTTCTTCCTACCACCGCTACACGAACCTCAACGCTCCTGTGTCGCCCGTCAAATGCACCCTCAATCATGCGAATGGAACAGATAAAGTCGAATGCTAATGAATCAAACGCGGGGTAGGTGTTGGGTTCGCATCCCGTTTATTCCACCATGAAAGATTAATAATTCTTATTACAATCCTCTTAATGTGCACCGGGATGTTTTTACACCACAGCTCTCATCCTTTCTTAAACATTTTTAAAGGCATATTACGGCTGCAGAAGAACAGCGGCAGCAGGATTAGAGAGCCTCGACGCAAGAAAACAAGCGGTGAAATGGATCCAGGTATGTCCCATCTGAAATCCCTGAACTTCTGTCCTTGGATACCTTACCATTATGTCAGATGCACAATCTACATCTTCGCCGTTGATAAAATTCAAAATGCAGGAGAGCCAAATCTGTGAACCCCCTTGTTGAGCAATGTGGCATATACAAAATACCGAAACATTTTTTGTTTTAGATGCGAAGGGAAATGTGAATATAAATATAGGATGTGAGATTATCTTTATTCCAGCTCGTCATTCCCATCTGATAGCACATACACCTTGAAGGTATGAATGGTCAGCCAATACCAATGTCCTCAAGTTCCTTAGATGATCCCGATGCAAGTAACATTGAATTTTTTTAGAAACACACTATGCTGATGATCAATTACAGATACGAACTTATACACGTGAT
>QLPG01000381.1:0-27907 GCA_003314385.1 Gomphus sp. MG54 | reverse complement strand
ATCCCCCTGAGTATCTGTCTGTTGCAAATACAGTGGCACACACGGCAAGTAGGGCACAATGCACAAGTTCATTGAAGCCAACGCCACTACTCCTGGCCTGCAGGACTTGGCCATAGTCCGCCCAACCTTTCGACAACACCCCTTGGCAGTACCGAAGTCCGTCAGTATCCGACTCCTGACACCTACGTACTATCGTACCTGACTGGTACCACCCTGGACTGGTTTGAACCAGCCCTCTCTGCCCCTGATGAGCCAGACTGGCTCCATGACTATGAGGAGTTTGTGAATGAACTCAAAACCAACTTTGGCCCCCACAACCCAGAAGGAGAGGCTGAAGCAGACCTCGAGAACCTCTGCATGCACGATAATCAGTGCATCACAAAATATGTAGTTGAATTCAATTGACTAGCCACTCAAGTCCACTGGGGTGATATTGCACTTTGTCGCCAGTTCTACAATGGACTCGCCAGTTCTACAATGGACTCGCCAGTTCTACAATGGACTCCCCAGCAGGATCAAAGACGAGATCTCCAGAGTAAGAAAGCCCCACTCCCTACTCCAACTCTGCCTCCTGTCCCAATCCATCGATGCCTGCTACTGGGAGCAATGATCGGAAATTGCCAGAGAGCCCCCCTCCACCTGGAACTTTGACTGCCCCTATGACAGAGGGAGGACCTCCATGACCATGTATTTGGCCCCTAACATAAGCAATAAGACAGCCAATTCAGGCCAACCCATGACCCCATCCAGCAGCAGCAGGACTACCACAGACCTTTCGTCCAAAATCGGAAAAGACGGAAAACTTACATCACAAGAATGGCAACGCCGCTTGGAACAAAACCTGTCCCTCTTCTGTAGCAGGTTGGGCCACTCAGCCAAGGAATGCCCAAGATCCACCACCACAGTCACCAAAGGGGATGCAGCCTCTATGATGGAAGAAGTTGAAGAAGAGCCCGAGATGTCGGATGCTTTGGAAACCGAGGAATAAGAAGATAGGCTCCCGACTCTGACACCAGTTGTTTGTGTTGAACACCAACTCTGCCAAAGGAAGTAAAACAAACAACACGTCCAACCTTTCAGGAATATGAACCCCCATGACCAATCGTCAAAAAAGATTTTGACCCATTTCTGTGAAAACACTCCGACCCTCTGACTCCAACCCTCTGACTCCAACCCTCTGAACTCTGACCCTCTGACTCCAACCCTCCGACCTCTGTCAGAATTATAGTTGCAAGGACCATATGCTCACCCACTATGATCCGTCGATCGACAGGGCATTGAGTACTACTCGTTTAGATTCATCCTAACTGATTCTTGGTATTATAGAGCCAGCAGTTTTCACTCAGTGCTCAATCTGACCATCCAAAAAACTCCACTCAGGAAGAACCCTAACCATCATGGAATTCCATACCATCCCTTAGACAAAACGGTAACATATATAGATTCTTTTAGACTAGAACCCTTCTAGTTAAAATGTTAATATGGGCGGAACTATTAACATGATTCAACCGAGACTTGAATTGTAGGATATCCCCAAATCCCAATGACACTGCCACCATCCAGGCAACAATCTGGTGAAAACAAACACCACAATCAGCATGTCTACCACAAACACCACAACTAGCATGACCCCGACCATGGGAATTAGGCAGACGATGGGATGTCTGCCCTAAGAAAGGGGGGGAAACACCTGGAAACAACCTACATCAGTTAAAGAATCCGAAACACTTCTCTCCAAACCACCCTGATGCCGTTCACGATCACACTCATGACCCAATTATACAAACAAAATCTATTCACTAAAAACATGGAACACCTCAGGTTCTGATTGGAACCAACCCGATCAGAACATAAACAGTTCCAACTCGAACCCGCCCCGGAGGCTCACCCTCCTAACCTCCACTCCCCTGAACCCCCCACCCAACAGACCCCTCACACCAAGTGTCCACCTCCCACGACTGAGTCACCCGACAGACTCACCCAAAACTCTCCCAGTCCCCGAAGAACAAACACTGCCCAAGAGCTGATCATTGGGACAACCTTCTGCCTGATTAATCAAGGAAGACAATGCATCAACAAGATTTCGAGCCAGTGTGACCTCCCCTGAACACCATTCTGACAACTCAACAATGCGCAGAAGACAGCAGTCAAGCACCACAAGGAGACCCTGGAAATCACTTGAGTCTGCCTGAAATGCATCTAGATGGGCCAAAAATGCAGAAATCTGATCAAAAGCATCCGGACCATCTGCTCCCACCACTAGACCACTGGGAACAATGCCCCGTCCAGAACGGCCACTAGGGTAGTTTCTGGACAATAGTAGATCTAGGAACTGCCCCTGTACTATGGAGAGGTTAAAGGAGGGAGAAATCAAAACAAATCCGACAAACCAAGGGAATCATGAATCGCGATGGCATGAGCCCACAATGCCGCCACATCAGCATCAATAGCCTGCAGATGTTGTAGTTCATCTTCAAGACCCCCTTTGGATTCCACCAATGATGCCCTGGAGAGGCAAAAAAAAACAGGAAAGAGTTCCAAGACTTCCCGAGGGTTGAGGATCCATGTTCTCCATTGGGGAAAGACCTCTTCCAGTTCTGAAAACACCCCCTTTTGTAGGCAACGAACCATCAGTGCTTATCAATCAAAGTGTTCCAGGAAATAGTCAAGAGGCTCCCACAGTAATGTCTATCTTAATTACTGCCTCAATTAAGCTTAGGACCTTGAGGGCTCGGTCCTAGTGGAGGGATACTGTTATGGCCCATGCTGCCAATAAACCCACACTAAACCCCACAACCACCTACACCATTTCTGGGACCTTTCCAACCGCTCAAAGTCTGAATAACCACTTTCCAAATTCCGATGCATCAATCCAAGGTTCTACATTTCCAAACCTCCGAAGATTCCAAAGCCAAGGTTCCGCTCCTTTGATAAATGACGTGCAGGATCATCATGTACCTCACTCCCTTGTTTTTCATTCTATATTGCCCCTTGTACTCTCTTCCCTCCCCTTGTCTTTACTCGGCAAAAAATAGTACAAGACTAGATACATGTATATAAGTCACCAGTCTACTGGACTATTTGCCAGTATGAATATCGACTAATTTCTGCATCGTAGTTTCCGATTAAGTTCCAGTAAACTCTCCGACTTTCTGAAATTAGGGACAGACAATTGAGGAGGGCGCAGCACATAAGTTGAAGCCAAGTCCCTGCAACCTCGAACCACTCAAACCACCCTATACTGCAAACAGTCTTAGGGAATGGCATGGGTCACCCACAGGTCAAATGTGGGTGACCTGCACCCGACCCATGGCAAACCTGAACCCATCAACCCATGGGTTTTTTCCCATGGGTCGACGGGTGTCAGGTGCACGCTGCACCTGCATGCCTGCGGCACATGTGTCATATGTGCATGGCGGCATGTGTGTGTCATATGCACATGCATGTCGTATGCACACACATATGACAGGGGCGAGTCTCCGGTTTGGTGTCATGCATGTGTGCATGCACACATACATGGTTGATGTGCCAGGTTGGGCCAGGTCACGGGTGCCCTTGGCTTGACCTGCACCCAAACCCAAGGGCACCCGACCCAGTGACCTGTGTGGGTTGGCCAAACCCGTGCTATTCCCTAAACAGTCTAGACCCCCCGGTGCTTCCCAACTTTCCGCCCCTTTCCAATTCTGACCACGAACCCACAACCTTTAGCCCCCCCATTCCCAAGTACAAAACCCTCCTTGGAAATCATTTGGAACCTCTAGAAACCCTTCTGGAAGCCTTAAACTAAGCACCGACATGCAGATTTAACAGTATGCTAGGATGACTAAGATCAATGATGCCCTCTCTTCTGGAAAATATCACAAAGCAGTTGCAGAGTTCACCCTGGCACAGATAAGCCTGATCATGCAGCTGAGAATAGGACATGCTCCACTCAATAGTCATCTCCACTGGATCAAGAAGGTGACCTCACCCCTCTGCCCAGCATGCAAGAAAGCAGATGAAATGGTCCACCACTTCCTGTTTGATTGCAGATCCCATCAGCATGCCAGGCATGAGCTGAGGAGGAAGCTAGGTAGTAAAGCCAAGTCAGTGCAAATGCTCTTAGGAAACAAACAAGGGATGACGGCACTATTATGCTATGTAGCTGCCATAAAGCAGCTGGAAAATATCTTTGGTGATATCTCCCATCATACCACTACTTAACAACAGAGCTGTTGACCAGCCAACCACCCAAATGTCAGAACACAACACCAGGACAACCACAATCACATATCTACCAACAACTCATGTGATAACACACACAGACCTGAATCAGCAGGAACAAGGGGACAAAGCCTAACACAGCAGTTAAGGCAACAGAGCAATGCATTATGGACCTCACCTCCCTTTATTTCTCTTTTTCAGCTGTAGTGGTCTCATTTGTCATGCAGGCTTGCTTAGGCAGCCAGGCACTTACAATGTTAGATATACCACATGAAGTCAACAACTGGAGCAAGAGAGTACCTTACTTTGATCGAAGGTGGGGTGAAAAACAGTCTCAAGGAGGCCAGGTTGACAGGGGAGTGGATCCGTCGTCGATGCTTTTGCCCACCTGAGGATGTAGCAGCATGGGAGACTCTGTTTTGGAACCTGTCAAGACTGTGGTGTTAAGTTAATAACACTTCCAATCTCTATGACCGTGGAATAAACAAGTCTAAGAGAATACTAAACTTTGCTGCAGCACAACTCCAGAAATAATTTAATATTTGTACCTTGGTTACAACCCTCTGTAATAACTTGACAAAGTTAAGATGACTGGATTGTAATGCATTTCTTAGCAGCAAAGACTAATAGTCTGCAAAGTCTGTATTAGGCTCACAGACACTATCAGGGTCCAAGTATTCCTAAAGAAGGGAATGCACTCAGAGGCTAGAGGAAATAAGTGGATTGACTTGAGATTCAAGTTAATTCACTCTGAGGTAAAGACAGGACAAATGTATTGCTTGCAAGGCAACAACACTTAACTGTAGAGTATCTCTGGGCAGGAAAATTGACTGAGCAGATCAACCCTTAAAGCAGAATGTAATCGACTAGAAAATCAATAGCCAATCTCACCCTGTAGAATCACAAGGATGTCACCCACCCTTGGTGTCAAGTAGGAAAATCAACTACTTAACTAAGACTAATACAGGAAAATCAACTGTACTAATCCCTGATGAGATTATGAGCAAATTGCAGTAGGTTTGAAGAATTTATAGGCAATCTATTTATTTTATCTCCTCAGTGTAGTCAACAACTGCATGTATATTTGGAAAATATACCTATTTATTTTATCTTACAAAAAGAATAGAGAGAAATTAGCCTTAAAGGCTTGTACAATATATTATACAACTTACCTCCTCAGTGTAGTCAACAACTGAGGAGGGAGGCATGCGCGGGTTGTGTTTCACCCGCATATACCCTGCAACCGGCCCTTGACCCTATCGAAGGTTTGAGCCAGGCTGCCAGTCCCAATCCAGGGAGCCAGCCACGCATGTCGTGTCGTGCGTGGACAAGCGCCCGTAAGTAGCGTACATAGGAAAGAATGAATAACTCCCTCAATATTGAGGGTAAAAATACAAATAAATGTGAGAAAAATTAAGAATTTAAAAGCGCACAGAATGATACTAAAATCGATATATAATTACAATATATTGAGATTGGTCTCTCAGGGGTGAGATGCAAGTTTGCACCCTACAATCCCTGTCACTGGAAAATCAACAGATGACTAAGAAGAAAGTCACACAAGTCACACAGACTGGTAGGATAGAACCTGATGTATATTGTTACTTTTGAGAGGCCATATGTCCTCCTTTTATATTGTATTTATACTAGGGTGAGAACTTCTATCTATTAATGGACATGGAAGGTTGTAGTACATTCTAGAAGGTTCCTAGCCAATCAACTTTCAGTACCTGACTATGAGTCATTTCCTTGCACAGCCTTGATCATGCACAGACCATGTACACAGCTTTTATGCCTTATATCTACATTATTTTGGTCTATTTACAGTGGTGTTAAATCCGCATGTCGGCACTTAGCTAGAGACTTTGGGAAGGGTTTTCGGAGGGTTCCAAAAGGTTTCCGAGGGGGAGGTTCGTATTCTGAGGGTGGGGGTGATGGATTGGAATCGAGATCGGAATCGGAGCAGACGGAAGTCAGGAATGCCGGGGGTCTTGGACTGTTCACGGTATAGGGTGGTATGAGTGGTTCGAGGTTGCAGGGACTTGGCTTCAACTTATGAGTTATGCCCTCCTTGATCATCTGTCCCTAATTTCGGAGAGTCGGAGAGTTTACCGGAACCTAATTGGAAACTATGACGCAAAATTAAGTCGATATTTGTACTGGCAAATAGTCCAGTCGACTGGTGGTTTATATACATGTATCTAGTTCTTGTACTATCTTTTACTGAGTAAAGACAAGGGGGGGAGGAGAGTACAAGGGGCAATATAAAACAAAGAACAAGGAGTGAGGTACGCGATGATCCTGTGTGTCGTCTATCAAAGGAACGGAACCTTGACTTTGGAGTCTTCGGAGGTTTGGAATCACAGAACCTCGGAATGTATGTCAGACATCCGGAAATCGGTTGGTCAGTCTTTGAGCGATCAGAAAAGTCCCAGGAATGGTGCGGGTGGTTGTGGTGTTTAATGTGGGTTTTATTTGGCGGCATGGGCCATAACAACTGGCTATGTCAAGCCTTGCATAGCCCCATACCTGTGCTAAAATAGCAAGCATAGCCATGAAGCAGTGCTGTTGCAATGGGCATAGCATTGTGCCTATGCACTTGGTAACCAATTCAAACTCCACACTGAGTTTGAATAATTACTGGTTTTGGATAAGATTAGCAAACTCAGCTGAGTTTGTGGACTCTTGTGGACACTGTAGTTGGGCTTCAACAAAATAAAGGGCTTTTAGCCTTGAAAAAATCAGGAAAAATAGGAGAAAAATATGGTGAATTTGAGGCTATTTGTCAGGAGTCAGATGCTGACAGACTTTGGTACTGCCGAAGGTTGTCGGGTCAGACAATGGCCAAGTCCTGCAGGCCAAGAGTAGTGGCGTTGGCTTCAACATACTCATGTGTTGTGTGCTACTTGCCATGCGTGCCACCGATTTGCAACAGACAGGTACTCAAGAGGATGCTGGTGATGCCGGCCCAAGTCGAGGACTTCACAGAGGGGAAGAAGATAGAAGGGCCTAAGCCTAGTTGATACCCAGAATGAGGAAGTATGTACATGCATGTCCTACTTATATAGGTTAAGAAGCGACATGTGGAATAAGGAATGTGAGACAACAACAAGGTATGCAGAGCATGTGGTTATTGTCTACAACGAGTAAAATTAGAACAAGGAATGTAAACCGGGATAAAACAATAAACGATAGAATAATAGGGAATGGGTCAAGGACAGGACAATAGAGAGTGGCCAACTACAAAACAATGGAGTCGTGGCCGAGAATAATACAAGGACAGGAATTCCCAAAGGTGAGGCAGACTGAAGGGGTGAGGACAAGGAATGTGGATGGTGGATGCACTGAACCTAGACTGGTATACCAAGTGTTATGCATGCGGCATGGACACTTGGTAGTGGATATAGGATGGTTGCTCGGTCGGCACTGCCGAGCAGATGGGTATCGGTACATGTACTTGACACTATTGGATACTACATTTAGATACCCAAAGGCTAATTTTAATGCCATAATTTTAGTGACAAAAAGAGAAATTAAGCGAAAATTGTAGAAGAAAATTAAGAGAAAAATTACTGGCACCATTGGGTGCTTTTTAGACTAGGCCTAGATATCCATCATCCCCTACAGACTCAGAGAGAGAGGAACAAGGCTATCCTGCTTTAGGTACAGAGAGTGTAGCAACCACCATAGGTTATCCTGAGGTCATATAAAATGAAAAAAAAGCCTAGTAGCTGGACTATCAACAGCTAACTAATAATTACTGAGTCACAGTGTCACATTTGGACAAGTGGATAGGAGATAAGATCAATTGATTGCTTTTAAGAAAGGCAGGAAGGCCTACTTTTATACTAATTTACAGGTCAATTAGTAAGCTAAAGCATCTCCTAACTATTTATAGTTCAAGGCAATGTGATTACAGTTCCTGAAAATGAGTCAGGACAGAGAATCACATGCACCTTGTCTCAGAATCCAGCATGTATGTTAATTTCCAGTTTATATCCTTGTTAAGTACATGACACCAAGCTTCAGTTTACTCGGTCATACTAGCCAAATGATCTCTGATGTCTAATCCCACACACAAGTGATGAGTCATTCTTCACTAGTACATGGTCTCAGCTCAGTATATTCAGTTCATGACTCGGTTCATTCCCCTTCTTCCCATCCCCTTCTATCTTTACTTATTCTTTTACATATCTTGTTTCTATCATTTTTGACTATGTTCTATTGTTCTATTCTATGCTCTATTGTTCTATTTTCAGTCATTGTGGACAATGCTTCCACATGCTTTCTATATCTTATCCCTTTTTCATATCTTATGCTACCCTGTTCCATATCTTCCACCTCCAGTTCTCAGACTATATAAGTAGCGTATAGATGTATATACTTCTTCATTCCAATTATCAACTTTGCAACCCCCCAGTCCTTCTGTCCTAAGTCTTCACTTGTCCCAAAACTCTCAGTATCCTCCTGAGTTATCTTCTCTCTGAAATCAGTGGCCACACAGAGGTAGGGCCCAATGCATGAGTATGTTGAAGCCAACCACATCTGTTCAGTCTATTGGACTTGGTCAATATTTCACCAGCATCATGTAGTTGGTACTATTGCATTAGTACTTGGCCCATGTATCCTCAGCACCTCGGTGCTTGACAGTATAATCAGAAACAAACTCTTTTCTATGTTTTTCAAGTACACAATACTGAGCCCCAGTTCACTTGGGAGTACCGACCAAATGACCCCTACCATTTATTCCCACACACCAGTCACAAGTCACTCTTCACTAGTATGTAGTCTTGGCTCGGTACATTTGGTTATCATTTGGGTTCACTCCCTTCACCCCATCCCCTCTATTCTTGTTATCCTTCCATTCCCCATCCTTTTCCTTACCCACTGTCAAGTCCACAATACCGAGCTCCAGTTTACTCAGCAATACCAACTGACTGACCCTTACCGATTAAACCCACACACCAGTAACAAGTCATTCCTCACTAGTACATGGTCTCAGCTTGGTATATTTAGCAGATCATTTGGTTCACTCTCCTCTCCTCTATTCTTTATTATTCATTCTGGGACACTGCCAGGCAGCCTTGCTGCAGCACAGCAAACATTTGGTACAGATACACGAGACATCTGGTGAGAAAGATGGAAACTGTCACCTTGCTATGCCCAGATGGCAAGGATCGATGACAGCCTCCCCTTATGCAGGTATCTCAGTGTCACAGCAGGCTTCACATGTGCACAGCACAGCTTGATCACACAGCTGCAGACTGGCCATGAACCGCTCAACAAACATCTACACTGAATCGAAAAAGTGCCCTCTCCTATATGCCCCACATGCTACAGAGCAGATGAGATGATTCACCTCTTCCTCATTGATTGCCGCACACACAATATGGACTAAGAAGGAAGCTGGGCCAGAAAGCTACATTCATTAAGGATCTACTAGGAAAGCCGGACTCCATAACATTGAGTTATGCTGCTGCAACTAAGTGGTTCAAAGCAACCTTTGGTGACATCTCACCACCACTATCATAGCTTCAAACAGATCAATCAGCCCAATAGGACATTTATTGACATGACAGAGATACATTGTTACCACAACATGCTATAAGACAGGTCCACTTTCAGCCCAACAAAACAAAACAACCCCTATCCACCCTTATCTGTAAGGGCAACCCTCTTGCAGCCTCTCAGAGGTGTCTTGGAGGCGAGTTAAGCAAGAGGAATCTAAAGTTTTAATTATAACTACTACCTAAATACATGTGAGGTCCTCACCTAAGCAGGGGGAATCTAAAGAGGAAAGTCTAAGGATCTGTCAAGTACACATACCGAGGTTCCGGTTATTCAGCAATGCCAACCAAACAGCCATTCTACGCTCATGTACAAGTGTCCACGCCACATGCATGTCACTTGGTAGGCCATTCTAGGCTCGGCACGTCCACCATACCATCTGCCTGTCCCCCTATCCACTCCACCTTGGGACTTCCTGCCCTTGTTCTATCTTCGTGCGCAACCCTTGTTTTATAGTCATTCACTCTCTATATTCCTGTCCTTGACCCATTCCCTATTATTCTATCGTTTATTGTTTTATCCCAGTTTACATTCACTGTTCTAATTTTACTCATTGTGGACAATAATCGCATGCCCTGCATACTTTGTTGTTCCACATTCCTTATTCCACATGTCGCTTCTTAGCTTATATAAGTAGGAAATGCATGTACATACTTCCTCATTCTGGGTATCGACTAGGGTTAGGCCCTTCTGCCTTCTTCTCTTCTGTTAAGTCCTTGACTCAGGCCGGCATCACCAGCATCCTCCCGAGTACCTGTCTGTTGCAAATCGGTGGCACGCATGGCAAGTAGGGCGCAATGCACAAGTAGGTTGAAGCCAATGCCACTACTCTTGGCCTGAAGGACTTGGCCATTGTCCGACCCTACAACCTTTGGCAGTACCAAAGTCCATCAGTATACGACTCCTGACAGGATCCCACTGCTGGTGAACCCCTTTTATATCCTTTATGTAAGTGGTCTGTACACTAGCTTACAAATCAATACATCAGAGTTTGTAGAGCCAACTTCCTAGTACTAAGTCTGAAGCTTGGGCATCTATTCTTGTGTTTTTAAGATCATTGCTGTTCCTGCTTGGTGGTCTTTTGGATTTGGGTGTCTTAGCCTTGGAGTTGACTGGAGTTCAAAATAGGACTTTGGACCTGGATGAGGCTTCGGAGAGGGTTGTCCCCTGACATCACCCCCCCTTCTAGAGTGCTGCATTCTCGTGGCACAGAATGATAAGGAGTCAAAGGCTGTTGTTTGAATCCTCCAAGGTGCTCCTAGATGTTGCAGGTAGAACTCTCATATCTTAGTAGGAGCATTCATGTTTTCTTCCTTTACCCATGTATTCTCTTCATATCCATACCCCTGCCACCTGACTAAAAAGTAGAGCCCCCCTCGCATCAGGCGACTGTCCAACACTTTTTCTACCTTGTAATGTTCCTCTCTCTCTATTAATTCCGGTGGTGGAGGTGGTTTGGACCTTCAACCTGGAATCAGATGTTCAGGGGCCAGGAGAAGTTTGACCACATTGAAGATGGGGTGGAGCTGAGATAGTGATTGTGGAAGTTGGAGTCTATAGGCATGTCTTCCCACTTTTTGTTGAATGGTGTAAGGTCCCAAATATTGGTGGCTCAGGTTCTGTAAGGGTTGCTTCGTCCAGATGTCCAAGGCTTCTAGGTACACTCAGTCTCCTGCTTAGTATTTCGGTGCTGGGGTTCAGCATTGGTTGTAATATCATGCCATATCATCTTTTGCTTTTGCCAATGCTGACTGTCAAGTACACATACCGAGATCCCAGTAATTTGGCAGTACCGACCGAGCAGTCATCCTATGTCCACGTACAAGTGTCCATGCCACATGCATGTCACTTGGTATGCTGGTCTCAGCTCAGCACATCCTCCATCCACATTCCTTGCCCTCACCCCTCGCTCATGTTACCTCAATCACCATCCATTAATCCCACCCCATCTGCTCCTTAATCCTTGACCTGCCTTACCTTGGGATTTCTTGTCCTTGTTTTATCCTTGGCTGCAATCATTGTTTTATAGCCTGGTACTCCCTATTGTCCCATCTCTGGCCACCTTCCTATTATTCTATCTTTTATTGTTCTATTTGTGTTTGCATTCCTCCATTCTAATTTTACTCGTTGTAGACAATACCCACATGCTCTGCATACCTTATTGTCCCACATTCCTTATTCCACATGTCACTTCTTAAACCTATATAAATAGGACATACATGTACATATTTCCTCATTCTGGGTATCGACTAACCTTCTCCTTCCTCTGTAAAGTCTTCTCCTTGGGCTGGCAACCTCAGCACTCCCCAAGTATTCCCTCTGTTCCAAATTGGTGGCATGCATGGCAAGTAGGACACCATGTATGAGTATGTTGAAGCCAAGCCACCCCAACTGGCCTGCAGGACTTGGCCAGTTCCCAAACGTACCTTCAGTGGTACCGAGGCCTGGCACTGACTTTGCTTCCTCTAGTGACTGTTCCATTTGGTCTTTGAACTCATTTACTGTTTCTGTTTGTGACTTTAGCTGTTGTGGTTCAAAACCCATCTGCAGGTGTCATCCCATGTCTAACATGAAGGGAGTTTGCTGTGTGGCAGAATGTACATGATTATTGTACTGGAATTCTGCTATCAGTAGGAGTTTGTCCCAGTCATCTTATGCTCATTGACAAAGACTCAGAGGTACTGCTCTAACTCTTGGTTGACATGTTCCATCTGGCCATCTCCCTGTAGGTGGTAGGCTGTTGTTGCTACAAGCTTGATACCCAGGGGTTGGTAGAGTTTGCAGGTGAACTCTGAGATGAATTGCTTGGTCCGAGACCACCTGTTTCAGAAGTCCATGCAGTTTCCACACTTGTGTCAGATAGAGTCGTACAGCTCCTAATGCCATGATAGTAGTGTTTGTGGGGAGGAAGTGTGCCCTTTTGCTTACTGAGTCAACTACATTCATGACTGCATCATGTCCATGGGCATCTGGCAGCTCTACTATGAAGTCTACACTGATAGTGTCCTACAGAGCTTCAGAGATGGGGAGTGGTTCCAATTCTCCCATCAGAGGCTGCCTCTGGATTTTGGTCCATATGCAGGAGTCACAGGGTTTTACATACTATCCCACATATCGCAACATCTGTGACCACCAGTAGTTCCTGGAGATTAGTTCTAGTGTTTTCCATCTCCCTACATGCCCAGCCATTTGCATATCATGGTGCTGAGAAACAATGTGTCTCCAAAGGTCTGGATTGTTTGGGACATAGAGCCTTCCTCAGAATTGGAGGAGGCAGTCCTGTTTCATCCATTCGGCAGATCGTACCGATTTGGCATGCCCCCATCAGAGTTCTATGATAGCCTTGGCTACTGGATCTCCTGGGCCTGAGGTCCGAAGCTTCACTCATATGTCTTGGAGGATATCTCTTTCTTCTCTGACCACCATAGTTCCTTCTAGAGCTTGGATTGTGAACAGCTCCAGTAAGAGGAGGATCATATTCTCATTATCCTCCAAACCAGATTTGTGGTCTGATCTTCTGGAGAGTGCATCTGCTTTGCCCATACTCCGTCCTGGCCAGTGGTGGAGTGTAAAGTTGAAGTGGGATAGGAAGAGGGACCATTGGGCTTGCCTTCAGTTTAACTTCTTAGAGGTTCTGAAATACTCCAGATTTTTATGGTCTGTCCAGAGGGTTGATGGTGCCATAGTTGTAACCCCCCTCTTTTGGGTAGACGTCCTATTGTCTAGTTAAAGCATCGGGTTTTGTACCAAGTTTGCTGGGACAGAAATGGATAGTGATATTGAATTGGCAGAGGTATTCGGACCATCGCACCTGTCTCCATGTTAGGATTTTAGTGGTGGAAAAATATTTGAGGTTCTTGTGGTCAGTGATGACATCTACAGGGTCGGCAGAGCCTTCCAGGTAGTGCCACCATTGCTTGAACGCCTCAAAGATTGCTAAAAGTTCCTTGTCATGAACATCATAGTTTAGCTTGGGAGCGGTAAAGGTATGGGAATGAAAAGCAATGGGATGAATCTTGCCTTTGGAATTGATAATGGAAAGAATTGCCGCAAGGGCATAATCTGAAGCATTGGTTTCCACGACCAGGGGTAGGTTGAGTTCCCAGTGATATAGGATGGGTGCTGAGGTAAAGGCTGTTTTGAGCAGGTCAAAAGAGTTTTGACAGTCCTTGGTCCAAGCCCATGGCATGCCTTTATGTGTCAGCCGAGTAAGGGTTATGGTTATGTCTGAATAGTTAAAGATGAAGCGATGGTATAAATTGGCAAAACCTAGGAAGGATGTCCTTGACTTTCCTCAGTTAGGGCCATTCATGGATGGTTTTGACCTTGTCATCAGACATGGTCAGGCCGTTGGTACGTAGGATGTAGCTGAGGAATTCGAGGGTGTCTTTGTGCCATTCACATTTCCTGACTTTGGAAAATAAGCTGTTTTTTCTGAGTCGACGGAGCACCTCTCAGATATGTTCTTGATGTTCCTTGAGTGAGTCTGAATAAATTAGTATGTCATCTATGTAGGCAACAGCACAATGGTCTATCAGGTCACCAAGAATGTCATTCATGAACCTCTGAAAGGCTGCAGGGGTGTTGGAAAGGCTGAATAGGATAACTAGCCATTCATAGGACCCATACCAGGTCTTGAAAGCAGTCTTCCATTCCTCTCCCTCAGCAATTTGGATGAGATGGTACACGTGCCAAAGGTCAATTTTTGTATAAATTGGAGCTTTTTGGGGAGCATCTAGTAGGTCAGTGATTAGAGGGAGAGGGTACCGATCCTTCTTTGTTACTTTGTTTAGTGCTCGAAAATCCATGCATAGCCAAAGGGAGCCATCTTTCTTTCGGACAAATAAAGTTGGTGCTCCATGCGGGGAACAGGAGGCCCTGATGAACCCCATGTTCAGGTGTTTGTCAAGGAATTCACACAAGGTTTCTAGTTCTGATTGTGATAACGAGTATAGTAGGGGTAGATGAGGCATCTTGGCACCATCTTCCAGGGTGATCTTAAGATCATAGGGTCGGTGGGGTCCTAGAGTGTCAGCTTTTGTTTTACTGAAAACATCAGCAAATTCATGATACTTTTTTGGGACATTTTCCAGGTCGACTGGGTCAAGGGGAACAGATGAGACCTTGGCTGATTGTGCCAAGGTGGCATTGATGGCCAAAAGGTCCAGACAGAAAACTTGCAAACCTTCTAGTTTACAGGCTCACACAAAGGCGGCTACATTGACTAGGGTTATTCATGGAGCTTCTAATTTTGGAGAGGATCCTGGTTGAGGCCATGGAGCAGTGGCAGGTGCTGGCTGCACCAAAGGCTTTGGGATGCACCTAGGGTCATTAGCAGTTTTTCAGAATGTAATACTGCCCAATACCCAATCAATCAATGGATTGTAGTGGGTGAGCTAGTTGTGACCAAGTACTACCGATACTGATGAATCTAGTGATGTGACATACATACGGATGGACTGTAGTTGTCCTGACAGAAATTTGATTGGTAGTTCTACAGATTCAGTAACCACCAAGTTAGTAGTGCCATCAAATAGTTTAAGGGGAATTGAATCAACAAAAGTGGTGGGGATCTTATGTTCCCAAACATAGGAGTATTCTATGAAGCAGTGAGTAGATCCTAAATCGATCAGACATTTAAGAGGGGTTGCCAAGGAACTCAGTACCAAAACAGAAGATACAGGGATTATGTTATGGCCCATGCCGCCAAACAAACCCACATTAAACCCCACGACCACCTGCACCATTTCTGGGACCTTTCCGATCGCCCAAAGCCTGAATAACCGATTTCTGGATGTCCGACATACATTCCGAGGTTCCACACTTCTGAACCTCCAAAGACTCCGAAGTCAAGGTTCCGATCCTTTGATAAATGACGTGCAGGATCATTGCGTACCTCACTCCTTGTTCTTCATTTTATATTGCCCCTTGTACTCTCTTCCCCCCCTTGTCTTTACTTGGTAAAAGATAGTACAAGAACTAGATACATGTATATAAACCACCGGTCGACTGGACTATTTGCCAGTACAAATATCAGCTTAATACTGCATCGTAGTTTCCGATTAAGTTCCGGTAAACTTCCAACTTTCCGAAATTAGGGACAGACGATCGAGGAGGGTGCAACACATAAGTTGAAGCCAAGTCCTGCAACCTCGAACCACTTGTACCACCCTATACCATGAACAGTCCCAAGACCCTTGGTGTTCCCGACTTCCATCTGCTCCGATTCCGATCCTTCACCCTACCCTTGGAATACAAACTCCCCCTTCGTAAAACTTTTGGAACCCTCCGAAAACCCTTTTGGAAGTCTCTAGCTAAGCACCGACATGCGGATTTAACAGATTACCAAAGAATTAGGACTAAGAAGGGCAGAAGCATTAAGCTTAACCTCAGTACCAGCACGTGCTGAGTCAATGCAACTCCCGGTATGCTGGGGAGCCAAAGAGTTGCTGATTAGTTTTTTGACTTGGTCACTTCCACTGATTTTTCAGCTTTGATATCTGAGGCACTAGTCACCTTGCGGGTGGCAGATCTGGATTGTGGGGGCATAATTGTTAAGCGGTAAGAGGCATAGGAAGTAGTGGGAGTCTGAGTATACTGTCAGGCCTCCGTACCACCGATGGTTTGGTCGGAACTGGCCAAGTCCTGCAGACTAGTCAGGGTGGCTTGGCTTCAACATACTTGTGTGTTGCGCCCTGCCTCCTGTGTGTGTGCCACTAACTTGTAACAGGAAAAGATACTTGAGAGGATGCCAAGGGTGTCAGCCTGAGCAGGGACTTATGAATGGAAGGAGGAGAGCAGGAAGGCATAAACCTAGTTGATACTCAGACTGAGGAACTATGTACATGCATTCACTACTTATATAGGCTGAGAGGCAGAATGTGGAATAAGGGTGGCATATGACATAGAGAAAAGAATAAGGTATGATGACCATGTGAAGGTATTGTCTACAGTGATCTAGAATAGAGCAATGTGAGAGTAAGACAATGAAATATGACCAATAATAAATGAGTAAGATTGTGGGAAAGAGTAGAACAATAGGGGGTGGCCGAATATAAAACAATAGGATTGCGAGTGAGTGGCAATGAATAGTTATCAAGCGTCGGGTACTGACGGACTTCGGTACTGCCGAGGGGTGTTGTTGAAAGGTCGGGTGGACTATGGCCAAGTCCTGCAGGCCAAGAGTAGTGGCGTTGGCTTCAATGTACTCGTGCATTGCGCCCTACTTGCCGTGCGTGCCACTGTATTTGCAACAGGCAGATACTCGGGAGGATGCTGAGGATGCCGGCCCGAGTCGAGGACTTAACAGAAGAGAAGAAGGTAGAAGGGCCTAAGCCTAGTTGATACCCAGAATGAGGAAGTATGTACATCCATGTCCTACTTATATAGGTTAAGAAGCGACATGTGGAATAAGGGATGTGGGACAACAAGGTATGCAGAGCATGTGGTTATTATCCACAACGAGTAAAATTAGAATAAGAAATGTAAGGTGGGGATAAAACAATAAAGGACAGAATAATAGGACGTGCCCTAGGATAGGACAATGGGAAATGCCCGATTACAAAACAAGGCTATAACCGAGGATCACACAAGGGCAGGAAGTCCTGAGGTGAGGCAGACCGAGGGGTGAGGAGTAGGCATGGGATGGGAATGAGGGGTGTGACTGAAATGTGCATCTGGCCAAGAACAAGTCATTGAATGGTTCGTACTTGGTTACTAATGGAGTATTTTAGTCGGTACCACCGAGTTACCAGATCCTCGGTACGTGTACTTGACAATAGTGAAGGTCCCGAGGGTAAACAGGTAAGGGGAAGGATAGGGAGTGGAAGAATGAATAAGAAATAGGAGGGTAGGGTAAGGATAATGAACCAGATGATGAACCGAGTGTACCGAGCTGAGACTGCTCACTGTGAGGGATGATATAGATAAGGGTAGGTTGGTCTATACTGCTGAGTAACTCAGAGCATTGTATTGTGGTCGTGACAACATCCGCTACTTATATAGGTTAAGAAGCAAGATGTGGAGGGTGGCATAAGGAATGGAGAACAATAAGGTATGAAAAAATCATGTTGATGCCCTCAACCTTGACTGGGTCCATCTTGACCTTGCCATGGGATATGATAAGGCCCAGATATTTGATCCTCATTTGTTCAAACTTGCATTTCTCTGGCCAAAGGTAGAGCTTGTGAGCCCTTAACCATTCAAGGACCTCCCATCAATGCTCTTTGAGAGTTTCAGTGAAGATGAGGATATTGTCCAGGTACACACACATGTGCCCCTCTATGACAAGGTCCTGAAAGATGTCATTCATCATGGTCTGGAATGTCCCAGGGTTGTTGGTGAGGCCGAAAAACATGATGAGGGGCTTTCAGTTCATCCAGAACACTGCCTTTCACTTGTCTCCTTCTTTAATCCATATGTTGTTGAATCCCCACCACACATCCAATTTGGTGAAGTATTTGGCCCCCCAAAGTTGTACAATGAGTTCTGAGATTATAGGGAAGGGGTATTGATTCTTCACCATCATTGCATTGAGCACTCAGTAATCCTAGACCAGCCTTAGGAGCTATCCTTCTTCTTGATAAAGAATACCAGGCTTCCCATAGGAGATTTTGAGGGGCATATATGACCTTTACAGAGGTTCTCTTGTAAGAACTCATCTAGTTCCTACTGCTTGCTTGAGGAGAGTAGGAACACCTTGCAAGCCAAGAGCTTTACCCCCAGTTCCAGTTTGATCATGTGGTCCCACATCCTAGATTTGGGGAGGGAGTCAAAGGACTCTGTCAGTCCTGGAGATAGGGTGGAATCATCCCTTTCTCCATGGGTGGAGTACTCCCAAGAGCTCATTTGGCCAGTTGTTACATGGTGGTGGCTGTGGCAATGGCCAAAATTGGGACATTTGGTGGGGCTATGGTTGCACAGAGATGATTGCCGGGTTCAAGAAAGGGTGTGCCATTGTCAGCACCTTCATAGTCCTCTGACTTGTCATCCATCATGTTTGGCAAGGGGCCAGCCCAAAGGGCCTGGACTGCCATTTCTTCTTGATGTTCCTTCTGCAACTTGGCTTGATAGGTGTGGCACTGGGTGGGCACCGATTCAGTGTGACCTCTTGTGTTCGCCAGTTTACCTCAGGATTGAAATTGTAGAGCCAAAGGTAGCTGAGGATCATCTTGTGCCTCCCTAGATTGGTCACCCTGAATATAGCTCATTCTGAGTGGTCTTGGTAGTGTGGGATGATGTCAACCACATGCCAAATTGCCCCACCCTCATTCAGGGTACCATTGACATTATACACTGGCATGGGTCAGGTCAACAGGTGTATAGTCAACCTCTCAGCTGCTGTGAACTTTTGGTCTATAAACAGTCCGGTAGCTCTGCTATCCAGGAGAGCCATGACACCCTTCACCTTGGCCATGTCGGTAGTTTGTATCTCTACCTTGAGGTTTAGCAAGTTCAGCGAGGGGGTGGACACTACTGTGTATTACTTTGGCAGAGTATGTTCCCAGCATTTTAACCTAGGGGGAGAGGACAGGGGTTTCAGTGGAATTGACTCAGGAGTGTCTTCATCATTTGTGGCTGAGGGATCATCGTCTGAATACTGAGTTGTATTTTCCATATCAGAGTCTATAGACAGAGCAGCAAAACAATTAAACAAGGGCAGCGAGGGCACATCCTTCACTTGCTGCCTTTGGCAAAATCCCCCGATTCCACTTCCTTGTTCCCTTTGACCTCAGTAGCCTCTCAAACATCTGCAGACAGCATCCAATACTCTAGCATTTCTTCACATTCCTCCAATATCATGAAGTGCACATCGTATGCCTGGGGGCATTCTTGGGTGAAGTGATCCACCTTGCCACATCATCAGCATGTGAGGGGCAGAGGGTAGTACTGTTTGGCCACATCAATGTCTATTGTCATGGGCCCAGAGGGTTGGATTGAAGGAAAGGGGGCCAATGGTACTCTAGGGGATGCAGGTGTGGCCAGTCTGGCCAAAGACTCCCAGACCCTTCAACTAGGCTATGCAGAGGGGGTGTGCAATGATGTGAGTCAGGGCCCTTGAAAGGCTTTGTTCATTGCATGTATAAGAGCTACTGCTCTTGTGGTGTACCAGGCCAAAATATCATCATCCTTTGGCCTCCTATCTAGCATCAGGGTGATGTGATTTTGGATCATAGAGTTGAGGCCCTAGTGGAACTTCATAATGATGGACCATCCATCCATGTACTTGGCTTTTTCGACCAGGTCTTTGAATTGATCTATGTATTCATCAACCGAGTGTTTGCCTTGATGGTACTGTCACAGCTCTAATTGGTTTGCCACATCGGTAGCTTTGTACAGGTGGTAGAAGTGCTGCCAAAAGGCTTTGACAAAGGCCTTTCAGTTAGTATAGAGGGGCCTGCCTGTTTTTGCCTCATGAGCAAACACCTGACCAGAGAAGGTCACAGCCCTCCTGGTCTTCATGAAGGATATTGCCCAGAGAATCTGAGACTGCTCGTTGGGGAAATCAGTGGCACAGGCACTGAGATAGAGGGTACAGGACTGCATGAATGCTCATCTATTTGTGTGGTTGCTGTCAAACTCAGAGGGTTTGGCAGGCTCCACCATCTGTTTCACAGGCCGCTGAGCGTGGGTCAGGAGGCCTACTACCAGGTTCGTGGTGGTCGCCTGCAATACATTCAACCTCACCTCTAAATCCTACTTTTCTCTCCTCTCTCTCAGTAACTCCTGCTCTATGCTGACTAGTCAGTGTAGCAATTCTTGAGCCGATGGTAAATCCATAAGGGATGGGGTGTTATTATAGGGTCAATGAGAAGGGGCTGCCGTTCTCATTGCTTCCAAAGGAATTCAATTTGGAGTCAGATGATAAGGGCAGCTGGTACTTGTGAGAGAAAGTTTTCTACTATAAGGACAACCTAAGCAGGTGTTCTATCCTCAGGCAGTGCACTGGCAAAGGGGGATCCAAAGATTTAGTTTAGTACCTAATTACACAGTGACTAGCATACCTGGTGAAGGGGGATCCAAAGAGAAAACTCTAGGAAACCCTTTGCCCACTAACTACAATATATAAGTACCATCATCATGGTGCTCTGCATCATGCCAGGCATCACTCTCCATACTGACTGGGGAGTTCTGCCAGGGCCCTGGCATAGCAAGTGACTGACAAGGGCATGGCCAATAGCTGTGATTGATGCTCATTGATGATGACTGCCAGTCATGACACCTGCTTGGTGAGTATCTCATTTGGCATGGCCAGGAGTAGGCCAAACAGGTCTCGGTTAGCAGGTAAGGTAGAAGACAAATGGTTTCCGCTACATCACATGACCGTGACAATGTCACAGTCACAGCGCAAAAATTTTCATCGTCAAAAAAAATATTGAAAAAAAATTGTATTCTGCTATAGAAGATGGCAATTTTTTTGAAAAGATTGATTGTGCTACACTATACAATATGAGCCCTGTCCAACTCAACTAGAATAGTATCTGGCATGTTGCCAGATCCTTGTGCAAAATGGTGGATATGACACTTGAGTCACGTGACCTTAGTGGAATCCATATGTCATCTACCTTATCTGTGGGAATGTCTTTCTATATATGGAATATTGCCTTATATGGGTGCTTATGTCAGTGCAAAAAAACTATTACCGGTGGGAATAAATTGCTATATATGGAATATTTCCTTATATAGGTGATTACATCAGCGCAAAAATTTTGTGACCAAAAATTTTTTGACAGTGTCAGACTGCTTAAAAAATGTGATTATAAATTGTGAAAAGATGTTTGAAAGTTTGAATATACTACATTTTCAATAGTGATTTTTTTCAAAAAGTAAAACCAACAATATGTACATATAGTTCTATGCCATTGATCTGTGGTTTTAGAATAATTTTTTTGTCGATGTTGTCAGATCCTTGTGTGAAATGGTGGATGTCACGCTTGAGTCACATGACTATAGTGGAAACCATTTGTCTTCTACCTTATGAACCTGTAAGGGATCTCTTAAAAAGAATAAGGGTAGATGTCAAGTCCATGTACCGATACCCATCCGTTGGCAGTACCGACTGAGCAACCATCCTAGTTCCATGTCCAAGCGACCACGCTGCATGTACATCACTTGAAATGCCGGTCTCGGCTCAGTACATCCACCACCCACACGTCCTCCCCTCGGTCCATTTCACCTTGGGACTTCCTGTCCTTGTACTATCCTCGGTTACCAGCCTTGTCTTATAGTCTGGCACCTCCTATTGTCCTATCTTTGGACACATTCTATTATCCTGCCTTTTATTGTCTTATCCCCGCATTGCATTCCTTATTCTAATTTTATCCGTTGTGGACAATAACCGCATGCTCTGCATATCTTGTTGTCCCACATTCCTTATTCCACATGTCGCTTCTTAACCTATATAAGTAGGACATTGATGTACAGCTGGCTCGGATGGTACCTGGAGATTAGTTGTGGTCAGAGAGCCAAATGATATACTGCCCAATACCCAGTCAATCAATGGATTGTAGCAGGTGAGCCAGTTGTGTCCGAGGACTGCCAAGCAACTAGAATGCAATGGAGTTACGTAGAACGTAATGGTGTGTTGCTCCCCTGTTGGGAAGCAAACGCCGAGGTCGATGGCTTTTTGAATTATGGAGTTGGAGGAGCCATCAAAGAGTCGTAGCGGAATTGGAGTGATGTCATAGGTTCGGAGTTGATGCTTTGCAGTGTAGTCGGAGTCCAGGAAGCAGTGAGTTGATCCTGAGTCTATTAGAGTGTCGATATACATGGTTTCAAGGTGGAGACGGATGGTCAAGGAGTTCGGACTGGAAAGAGTGGATGCATTGAGTCTCATCTCCATTGGTGCATCATTGGGTTCAGCGCAGCCCCTAACTGATGCTGGAGTCAAAGGGCTGCTTAGAGATTTTTTGACTCTGAGGTATCTTCTACTTTGGAGATCGTTGCCTCGGTCGTGCTTTCTACGATAGTAGTTGCACATCCTTTGGCGGCAGCAGAGGTTGACTTGGGACATTCCTTTGCTCCATAACCGGTTCTTCCACAGAACAGGCAGAGGTTGTGCTCGAAACGGCGTTGTCGTTCTTGAGGCATGAGTTTGCTGTCTTTGCCGAGTTTTGTGCTCATGTCCGAGGTTGTCTTATTTGGGGTCTGGCTAGGGTTCGGAGGTCTGGTGCTTGTACTTGCGATCGGAGCTGTAGGTGCCCTGTTTCTGTCATATGGACATTCAGGGGCTTTGGACGTGGAGGCTTCCCGAGACATTTTGGTGCGCCTTTCCCAGTAATGGGAGTCAATCGACTGAGATAGTTGTCGTAGTTGTAGTAGGGAGTTGGGCTTTCCTACGCGGGCGATTTCGTCTTTGATCCTATTGGGTAGGCCGTTGTAGTATTGACGATGGAGTGCAGAGTCTCCCCACTGAATGCAAACGGCGAGCCTGTTGAATTCCACCATGTACTTTGTGATGCGTTGGTTGTCGTGCATTCGGAGGGCTTCGAGGTCAGCTTCGGCCTCTCTTTCTGGATCGTGGGGGCCGAAGTTGGCTTTGAGTTTGGAGATGAATTCCTGGTAATCGTAGAGCCAGTAAGGGTCTTCTTCGGAGGAGAGACCGGGTTTGAAGTAGTCCAAGACAGTGCCAGTTAGGTACGATAGTACATAGGTTACTTTGGCACTGTTGGAATCAAAGGCGTCAGGACGGTCTCGAAAGTTTAAGGTGCACTGCACCAGGAACGGCTGTAGCTTCTTGGCGTTGGAGCCATCGAAGGGGTCAGGGTCTCGAATCTTGGTCCGAGCTGATGATTTCTTTGAGCCAGACAGATGTTTGGCTAACATGGTGATGGCTTCCGCCAAGTTGGCTTCAGCATTGGCATCGTCCAAGGGTGGCATTGGGTTCTCTAGGAGGGGGTTTGACGAGTGTTCAGATGGTGGGTCTGGGGCTGGTGGAGGGTTTGGTGGCATATGGACGTCGGGTTCTGTGGCAGATAAGTTTGGGGTTAGGGATGCGTGGCGTACCAAAGCTTCCGTAAGTCTTTGAACAGCTCTGATTCGTTCACTGCATCTCATAGACGATCAGGAGTGTGAGTTCGAATATACTGTTAGCGTCCGAGTTTGCATCAGGTCCGAGCTGACGTAAGTCGGTCCGAGTCGTGTGTTCAGAGTCATAAGGACTTGGCTTCAACTTTAATGTTGCGCCCTCCTCAATCGTCAGTCCTTTATTTTGGAGGTTCGGAGAAGATAAGTTTTTGGAGTTTAAGAGTGAGTGGAAATACAAGTCGATATTCGAACTAAGGTATAGTACAGAAGTCTGGAGGTATTTATACATACGATCCTTATTGTAACTAATTAGGAATGATCAAGAGAACAATAAGATGAATGAAAACGGAATACAAGAGAAATATACATTGGTGTTACAATAAGACTGTTATTCGATGAAAAAGGAAGATGTCTGAGGTCCGAGGTTAACGATGCTGGTCAGACTCGGAGGTGGGAATGTAGGGTCAGACTTGGTTCAGAGTAGGGTCCTTTTGTAGCACCCTATGTCAGATGTCTGAGATGTCGGAGTTATATCATGGATATAACAATTTAATGGTCTACTATCAATTTCAATGAGCCAATTTTGCCAGAAAATTGGGTCAAAAATTTTGGTTGAGTTTGTTTGTCCCATACTGTATACCCATTAGTCCTCCTACTCCCAGACCCTATCGTTTATTATTAGTACGCGCGCCAAATGTCACCGTTCCGTTTATAAGCCTTCCACTGTGCCCTCAGCCCGACACTGAACCCTCACTTGCACTCTCAGACTTACCATCCAAGCATGCCCCATCGTCTTCTGCTTTAACCTCTTCAACACACTGAATCTCGAATCACATGGATTTCTCACGATTTGTGTCACGTTGCAGGACTGCCATTTCTGTAGTGGCAGGACATTGCGACCCCCGTCGGAACCAAGGTGTTTCCATGATGGAAGGTGTGGGCAAAGATACGGTGAGCACACTCTTTATCTTAATCTGCCTGCCGAGACAAGCTGATTGCCAAGCATTTTCAGGATGCCTCCGACTTCAAGGGCGCAGAGGACACCACCCAGCCCCAAACGATTGTGCTGTGCGAGGTCTCCTTATGCGCACAAATCAAGTCCCTCAAAGGCATCATGCGCATCGCGCGTCGCCTTTGCTCTGGTCGTCAAAAACCACTGCAGGCGGCCATTGTGCCACGACCACCTTCTGAGGTGCAGGCTGGCTCAAGCGGCGAGACGGGGAATGCCTCCCCGCCTGGGTCCCCATCTCCCACTATCCCAGCGGTCAGTCTCCCCCGCGTAGACCTCCCGCCCGCCATCACACCCTCACTCCCGTGATTCCCCCCGGCCTCCACAGACCCTTCCCTGCTCTATCGTGTCCCACCTCGGCCCTCCCCTCAGGACCCCATATCCGAGTCTGAGTCGGAATTCACGGAAGTCCCCCACGCATCAATCCTACCGTCCCCAGACACCGCATCCTCCTCCACCTCCATCAATGACGACTCACAGTCCCGGTCCGAGTCCCTCATATCATCCACCCACACCATTTTGCGTTCTCCGTCTCGGTCTCCCCCATCTCAGACCGACACCACAGACCATGCAAATGTGGACGACTCTCCTCGGCCATCACTTTCGCCAGCTGGGTACCATAGGGAGGATGGATACATGGGGCAGGGTAATTGTGGGATTATGTGAAAGGCAACAAATTCCCACAGTAATGTGTTCTTCCAACTGGGCCAAAAGGCCACTATGCCAGGTTATCTGGCATTAGTCTGTGGGCACTATTTAAATAGCAATTTGTTACATGTATCCACCAACCATTGCAATGGTATGTAACAGATTACCAACGGGAATACCGCCGATGGCGACTCCTACTTGAGCTTGTCATCTATCAGTATAAGTGAATTCTGATGGTCACGTCTTCTGGCCCAGTCCCGTCCGGGCCAACATGGGCGTGAGCAAGGTCGTGGGCAGGTGAGTAGTATTTAGGGAACGGCACGGGTCACCCACATTTGACCCCGCACCCGACCCATGGGAAACCTGAACCCGTCAACCCATGGGTTTTTTCCCATGGGTCGACGGGTGTCGGGTGCGCACCGCATGTGCACACGTGCGGCGCATAAGGCGCGTACGACACGTACGACGCGTACAGCGCATACGGTGCGTACGACTTGTATGGCACGTCCGTGTTGTCCGTGTTGTCCGTGTGCGCATGCAGCGCGGGCGTGTCGTGTGCATATGTGGCACATGCGTGTCGTATGCGCACGCATGACACCGCGGGTTGGGCCGGGTTGCAGGTGCTCTCGGCTTGACCCGCACCCGCACCCAAGGACACCCGACCCGGTGACCCGTGTGGGTTGGCCCAACCTGTGCCATTCCCTAGTAGTATCAGCATGCTTAATCTAACTCAAGTTTTGTGCTGACTACCCTCTTCCTTTGTGTGTTCAGATGTATCCACACCACGAACATTGGCCCATGCATCCGCCGTTGCTCAGAACGGTGAGTGAGGTAGGAAACAGGTGGGCAACTATTATTGCTTTACAAACCATTGACTTTCCGCTTACACTTTTCTGGGATTACGTGGTTATCCTCCGCTCCCAGACTTGTCCTTTCCCGCGCCTTCGTTTCCATTCCCAGTCGGCGCCCCCTCAGTCCCATGGGTATCCAAGTGGGATGAGAGCCACATGCAATGGCTCCCTCCGCTTTTGGACCTTCCCATGCCCCAGCCTTCGTTCCCATACCCGGATCGGCACCCTCAGCTCTTTGTGGGAGATGCCAGAGGCTCCCACTCAAGCTCACGGGTATCCGCACAGGGTCGCAACCACTCCCATCAGGTGATTACAATTAACAATCATCATAATAATATTCTATAGCTTACACACAATCCCGTCTGTTAGCAGACACAGACCTGGTACGACGGCAACAACAACGGCACGAAAACCTCTGCAATCGCCTCATCCACCAACGGCTCTTTAGTGGACGACTTGGATTCGCAGGCATGGTTCTCGCGTTCGCCTCGGACCGAGCTACTGTCATCTGTGTCCCCCATATCCTCTTAATTACTGTGATGGGGGATAATGATTGGTGGATGGACTAGCTACTGTAGTACAAAGATTTGTAGCTAAGGGATGTGTAGCTAATTTTGTACGTGATTATATGCTCTTATGCAGGCGACGCACGGCGGGTCGATCATATGTAAGCGCTGGTCCAAGGAGCTGGCGGCGATGTGACCGTAGGTCGTGTAGGTCGATTGTGGGTGATCTACAATAATAGAATATGTTAATACAGACATGGGTGTAATGGATAGTACCTATACAGTTATCCCCGCTGGGTCCACAGTCCTGAATGACGACGAGTAATGCTTTGACCCAATGCGGTTTGACATCACGTGAGTGCGTCGAGTAGATATCAAATATAAGTACGGGGGGTTTTCGGTATGAGAGACTGTTTGTATTCGTTGTAACTACTTTGTCTTTATACAAGTAAATCATGTAACTAGAATATGATCTGTAATTAATGGATTTTGTGGAGCATATGCAGGGTCGGCCCACTGTGGGCTGCCCCGATGGAATCTTTATAGAAATATGACACCTGTCAGTGGTGCCATTTGAATAGAATGACTTCCCCTTTGTTCCCTTCCTGTCTGCAACATTTATCGCCTCTCTGGGCTGTGTCTCATGTCTCATTCTCCTGTTTCTCAGTCATCTGTCCTCGGTGACTGCATATATGCGTCCTGGTTCCCTCAGTTCTTGTTCCTTTACATGTGAGTCTCTTCCCCTATGTTCCTTCTATCCCCTCCTATCTGTTTTCCCTTCGTCTCCTTCTGTATTCCATACATTTTGGCTCCTCTGGCCCCTGTATCTCCTGGTCATCCGGGCGCTTAGCATCTAAGTCGCCGCCGGTTTGAGTCCCTCGCACGGTAACTACTAGTAAGTCTGTCAGGCTCCGGAAATGCTGAGGAGTGGCCAAGTCCTACAGGCTAGAAGTAGTGGCATGGCTTCAACGTGCTTGTGCGTTGCACCCTACTTCCCATGCGTGCCACCGATTTAGGACAGAGGGATACCCAGGAGAGTGCCAAGAGTGTCGGCCCAGGTAAAGGACTTGGGACAGGAGAGGAGAGGACAAGAAGGC
>QLPG01000374.1:0-10873 GCA_003314385.1 Gomphus sp. MG54 | reverse complement strand
ATAAGTTGAAGCCAAGTCCCTTCGACCTCGAACACCTCAGTGACCGGATTGATCTATTCCGCGACCTACCCTAAACTCCCGGTGCCTCCGTCTCCGTCCGTAGTCCGTCCGACCCCAATCTCGGTCTTCGGCCCCGTTACGGACCTTCGCACTAGCCCGGAAAACCCCTTCGGAAGTACTAGCTAAGCGCCTGACACGCGGACTTAACAGAATGTAGATTTGATTGTCAAATAGTAACAGACTGTTGGAATTAGTCTGCCACTTCGGGTCGTCGTCATTCACGAGGTGTTTCTGGGCTAAGGAGTCGGAAGGAAGATGGAGTCTGATGTCGTTCAGGATACGCTCAGTATCCATAAGAGTCGAGGCCCTCAGTACTGGTTTGACGAGGCTTGTGGCTCGAAGGGATGTGGTCAACTGGTGTTGAGAGAAGATGGGTCGAAGGTTCTGGGGATTAATGGTGGCGTAGTTGCTCATCCCCTCCTTAAGGTAGATGTCCCATCGTCTAGTGAGTGAATCAGGCTTAGTGCCCAAACGACCTGGTCTGAAATGGATGACAAGATTAAACTGAGAGAGGTATTCCAACCACCTAGCTTGACATCTAGTCAACAACTTGGTTGTACAAAAGTACTCCAAGTTTTTATGATTGGTGATGACATTGACAGGGTCGCCGGAACCTTCTAAGTAATGACGCCACTTTTGAAAAGCTTCGAAAATTGCAAGCAGTTCTTTGTCGTGAACATTGTAATTGAGTTCTGGAGAGGTGAAAGTTCAGGAATGAAATGCGACAGGATGAAGCTCGCCATCTGGGGAGTGTTGGGAGAGTATAGCTGCTAAAGCATAATCTGGAGCATCTGTCTCCAAAATCAAGGGCAAATCAGGAGTCCAATGAGTTAAAATGGGGGCAGACATGAATGCCAGTTTCACCTTATTAAACGCATCTCTACACTCATCACTCCAGTTCCAAGCCAGACCTTTGTGAGTGAGTCGAGTAAGAGGAGTAATAATAGAGGAATAGTTGAAATGAATCTCCGATAGAAGTTCACAAATCCGAGGAATGATTGGACATCTTTGACTTTACACAGCTCGGGCCATTGAGTGATGCATTTGACCTTGTCTTCCACCATGGTAAGACCCTCGGGTGACAGAATATATCCGAGGTATTCAACGGATGTTTGGTGGAAGGAACATTTGTCTTCTCGAGTGTACAAGTTGTGTTTGCATAATCATCGTAGAACTTCGCAAACGTGTTCAATATGCAAGGATTCATCATTGGAATAGATGAGGATGTCATCCAAATAGATTATGGTTGTTTTGGAACCTGTCAAGACTGTGGTGTTAAGTTAATAACACTTCCAATCTCTATGACCGTGGAATAAACAAGTCTAAGAGAATACTAAACTTTGCTGCAGCACAACTCCGGAAATAATTTAATATTTGTACCTTGGTTACAACCCTCTGTAATAACTTGACAAAGTTAAGA
The DNA here is from genome assembly GCA_003314385.1 of Gomphus sp. MG54. Lineage (NCBI taxonomy): Eukaryota > Fungi > Basidiomycota > Agaricomycetes > Gomphales > Gomphaceae > Gomphus > Gomphus sp. MG54. Next base: position 9,393 of record QLPG01000374.1, on the reverse strand, counting down.
CGACTGGATTGTAATACGTTTCTTAGCAGCAAAGACTAATAGTCTGCAAAGTCTGTATTAGGCTCACGGACACTATCGGGGTCCAAGTATTCCTAAAAGAAGGAAATGTGCCCAGAGGCTAGAGGAAGTAAGTGGATTGACTTGAGATTCAAGTTAATTCACTCTGAGGTAAAGACAGGACAAATGTATTGCTTGTGAGGCAACAACACTTAACTGTAGAGTATCTCTTGTCAGGAAAATCAACTGAGCAGATCAACCCTTAAGGCAGGATGTAATTGACTAGAAAATCAATAGCCAATCTCACCCTGTAGAATCACAAGGATGTCACCCACCCTTGGCGTCAAGCAGGAAAATCAACTACTTAACTAAGACTAATACAGGAAAATCAACTGTACTAATCCCTGTCATTGGAAAATCAACAGATGACTAAGAAAAGAGTCACACAAGTCACACAGACTGGTAGGATAGAAGCTGATGTATATATTGTTCTTTTTGGGAGGCCGTATGTCCTCCTTTTATATTGTATTTACACTAGGGCGAGAACTTCTATCTATTAATGGACATGGAAGGTTGTAGAACATTCTAGAAGGTTCCTAGCCAATCAACTTTCAGTACCTGACTATGAGTCATTTTCTTGCATAGCCTTGATCATGCACAGACCATGTACACAGCTTTTATGCCATATATGTACATTATTTTGGTCTATTTACACTGGCTATGTCAAGCCTTGCATAGCCCCATACCTATGCTAAAATAGCTAGCATAGCCATGAAGCAGTGCTGTTGCAATGAGCACAGCATTGTGCCTATGCACTTGGTAACTAATTCAAACTCCACACTGAGTTTGAATTATTACTGGTTTTGGGAATGATTAGCAAACTCAGCTGAGTTTGTGGACTCATGTGGACACTGTACTTCAACAAAATAAAGGGCTTTTAGCCTCGAAAAAATCAGGAAAAATAGGAGAAAAATATGATGAATTTGAGGCTATTGGATACTACATTTAGATACCCAAAGACTAATTTTTATGCCACAATTATAGTGACAAAAAGCGAAATTAAGCGAAAATAAAAGAAGAAAATTAAGAGAGAAATACTGGCACCATTGGGTGCTTTTTGTAGACTAGACCTAAGGAGCCATAATCCCCCACAATGGTGCAGTTGTCTAAAAGGTCACCAAAAATATCGTTCATGAAGCGCTGAAATGCAGCAGGGGCATTAGAAAGTCCAAAAGGCATGACAAGCCACTCAAAGGATCTGTAACGTGTCCTAAAGGCTGTCTTCCATTCTTCCCCTTCTGCAATTCGAATGAGGTGATAGGCATGTCTGAGGTTGATTTTAGTGTATATACGAGCTTTCTTGGGGGCATCTAAGAGGTCGGAAATAAGGGGAAGTGGGTAACGGTCCTTCTTCATGATTCTGTTTAGACACGAAGGTCTACGCAGAGCTGCAGGGAGCTGTCCTTCTTGTGTATGAACAGTACTGGTGCGCCATATGACAAATATGAGGGTCGAATGAAGCCCATGTTGAGATGTTCGTTGATGAAGTCTTGTAGTGATTGAAGTTCGGATACTGAGAGGGAATAAATGGGACCAAGAGGGGGCGAAGTGCCATCCTCAAGGTTGATCTTGAGATCATAGGGTCTGTGGGGTGCTAGAGTATTACCGCACTGTTTACTAAAGACATCAGCGAAGTCATAATAGAATTCTGGAACATGTTGTTTAATGCTATCCAGGTTGTCAGAGGAATCAACCATAGTGGAGCCTCAAGCGTATTTGTCAAGATCCACAAGGTTGAGTTGAAAGGCCTGCGAACCTTCTAGTTTGCAGGCACAAACAAACTCTTCTGCATTGACTAGGGCTATCTGCGGAGCCTCCAACTTTGGAGATGGTAACAGATTGCTAGGAAGCAGGGTGCTGGACTATGAAGCAGCGGTTGAGGCCTGAGGTGTCGGAACGGTGGTCGGTTTCATAGACTTGAAGGTTATACTGCCCAATACCCAGTCAATTGATGGATTGTAGCAGGTGAGCCAGTTGAAGCCAAGTACTGCAGAGCAACTGCCATCTAACATTGTCACATAGAAGGTGATGTTCTGAAGTTTGCCGGTCGGAAATCGGATTGGAATTGTCATAGTCTGAGTAATGACAGAATTAGTAGAACTGTCAAATAACTTCAATGGAATGGGAGGAACTGAATTAGTAGGCAAAGAATATTTCTACACAACTCGTGATTCAATAAAGCAGTCTGAAGAACCACAATCTAAGAGCATAACAAGAGGAAGTTTGGAAATAAGAGAACAAGACAGATTAAGTATAAGAGAAGTTTTCGAAGTTTCAGAAGTAGAAGATATGCAAGAAATAGCAGAATTAGAAGAAAGGGTGTTCAAGAACAGCATGTGAGAGAGGCTAACGCAATCCTCAGCTTGTGCATTTCCAAGGTTGCAGCTCATTTTTTTGACTCCATCACCATGTTATCTTTGGCATTGGTGTCGGAAGTGCTTGCCTTGGTTACATGTGCTTTTGTTGTTTTCTTATTGTTGGAGTTGTTGGATTTGTTGGATTTGTTGTTAGAAGAAGAAGTCGATGAGGATTGGGAATTGGATTTGGGGCAGTCCTTGACCATGTGACCTTTTGAAGCACACAAGAGACAAAGTCCCACATCAATTTGCCTTTGACGTTCTTCAGGCAATAGTTTCCCAGCTTTTCCAAGCTTGGACGCAATGTTGTTAGCATTGGTTGTTATTGTTGGAAGACTTATCGTTGCCATTCTTCTTCCCCCCCTTCTTACTCTTCTTGTTGTTCAAGTTGTTGGAGTTGGAAGAAGACTGATGGTTGTTGTTGTTGTTGGAGTTAGATTTGGATGAGGACCCGTTCAGCTTTGAAGGATTTCCAAAGTTGTCGAACTCCTTGCATTCCTAATATCTGCTGTTGATCTCGAGTGAATATTGTCTGAGTTCAGCGAGAGTTTTGAAACAGGGGAAGTTAAGGAGGCTGTCCTTGATACATCTGGCCAACCCCTTGTATGCCACATGTGTGAGGGTGGCATCGTTCCACTGAGTGCAAGTGGAGGCTCTGACAAAGTCGATGAAGTATTGTGCTGCACGATGGTTGTCCTTCATAACTATCTTGCCGAGCTCAATTTCTGCTTGCACAGCGCTGTTGAATAGGCCAAAGTTGGTCTCCAGCTCTTGACAAAAATCCCTCCAGACCTTAAGCCAACTAGGCTCAGGCTGGATTTCACCTAGAATCCTGGGTTCTAAATACTGGAGCGTGGGGCCTGTGAGGTACGAGATGGCATATTGGACCTTTGACGCATCCATCAAGAATGCAGATGGACGGTCTCGAAAGTTCAGCGCACATTGTAAAAAGAATGTGCGAAGCTTAGCTTGGTTGGTACCATTGTAAACCTCGGGCTCGCAAACTTTGGCATGATGACCAGGGTTGGGATTAGATCTAGGGGGCTGTTGGGCTAATCGATCGACAAGTGCCTTGACAATTTTATCTGAACTAGAAGAGGAATTAAGAGTTGGATTGGAATTAAGAGTTGGATTAGGATTAGAAACATGAGTGGGGTTTGGATTTGAAACTTGAACAGGGTTCGGATTTGGCTCGTCATTGTCATTATTGTCAAGTGGGTTTTCTTCGTCATCATCCTCAGGTTCAGGAGGAGCGTTCCCTCCTGATGGGCCAGCTTTGCGAATTGAAGGTTATTCTGACAGCCGTCGAAGTGAGGAAATCTCCTGCAACTGACTTGGGACTTCTACAATGAAAGGTAAACTGTGAGTAGTAGAGCAGGTATTCATAATGGTCATGATATGGAAAGATGAAGTGCGATCAAGTGTGGTAGTCAGAAAATACTGTACTGTTATGATGTAGAGAAAGGACGTAATCGTAATATATTTAATCTCCCAAAGGTGAGGCAATGGCGAGGTTGTGGATGGGGCTTGGCTTCAACATATTATGTTGTGCCCACTAGACTGCACAGTCCCTAATTTCGTAAAGGTGAGACAGACAGAAATGAACAGAGGAACCTTAGTCAAAATCAAGGTTGATTTTCTGACTGAAGTCTGAACTATGAGTATAAGATCTTTTATACTACTTTCTAATCTACTAGGAGTTGAATAGATTCCTATAATAGAATGAGAAAGCCGAGGATTGTGAAAAGCGAGAAACAGAAATACTACGTCCCAAATAATGATCTCCTCCATGACATTGTGGAGTGATGTGTCACTCCGATTCCCAATGGAGTTACCCTGAGGAATGTAATAGCAGATCAGACATAAAGGACTGAGCGGAATTGCAAACAGATGAAAATGAAATGAAATGTAATAAAAAGATATTAAACATAAATGAAGATGGAATGGAATAGCAAGCATATGGGATGTGACGTAAATGAGTGGAGTGAATTGACAGGAGCATGTGATGCCAAGATGGATACATGAGGTGCATATAGTCTGTGGGCTGAGGGCGTTATGTTGAATAGCGAGTGAGAGCAGAGTTGGGCAAATGAATAGTCAGGCTTGCCGGTGTATGGTTCCTGACAATGACTAGTTGTTCGAGTTATTTGAGGTTGCAGGGACTTGGCTTCAACTCATGTGTTGCACCCTCCTCAATTGTCTGTCCCTAATTTTGGAAAGTTGGGAAGTTACCGGAACTGAATTGGAAACTCCAACACAGAATTAAGTTGATATTTGCACTGGCAAATAGTCCCGTCGACTGGGGGCTTATATACATGTAACTAATCCTTGTACTATCTTTTGCCGAGTAAAGACAAGGGGAGAAAGGAATACAAGGGGCTAATAGAGAATGAAGAACAAGGGAGTGAGGTATGCAATGATCCTATGCATCGTTTATCAAAGGAGTGGAACCTAGGTCTTGGAATCGCAGAAGTTCAGGATTTCAGAACTTTGGGTTGGTGCCACAGATTTGCGGAAAGTAATTGCTCTAGGCTTTTAATGGTTGGAAAGTCCAGGAAAAGGTACGAGTGGTTGGGGAGACTAATAGGGGTTTATTATGGACATAGGCCTGTTACGATGTGGAGAAAGGATGTAATTGTAATATTATTAATCTCCCAAGGTCAAGGCAATGGTGAGGTTCTGGATGGGGCTTGGCTTCAATGTATTGTGTTGCACCCAGTAGACTGCATGGTCCCCAATTTTGTAAAGGCGAGACAGACAGAAGTGAACAGAGGAACCTTAGTCGAAATCAAGCAAGATCTTTTATACTACTTTCTAATCTACTAGGAGTTGAATAGATTCCTATAATAGAATGAGAAAGCCGAGGATTGTGAAAAGCAAGAAACAGTAATACTATATCCAAAATAATGATCTCCTCCATGACATTCATGTCACTCCGATTCCCAACGGAGTTACCCTAAGGAATGTAATAACAGATCAGATATAAAGGACTGAGCGGAATTACAAACAGATGAAAATGTAATGAAATGTAATGAAAGGATATTAAACATAAATGAAGATGAAATGGAATAGCAAGCATATGGGATGTGACATAAATGAGTGGAGTGAATTGACAGGAGCATGTGATGCCAAGATGGATATACGAGGTGCATATAGTCCATGGGCTGAGGGCATTATGTTGAATGGCAAGCGAGAGCAGAGTTAGGCTGAGTGGGCTGAAATGAATAGTCGGGCTTGCCGGTGTATGGTTCCTGACAATCACCCAGGCATCTGCCCACCATGCATCTGTCCTCTGAGAACTGTCCACCCCCAGACCCAGTTTCCAGATGCCTCAGACACCAGCACACCCTCCAGAACCTTCATCCAACTCCAGATTCACAAGCACAGACCTACACCCATACTCAAATATGACCAACCCATTCCTCATGAACCACCCCCCAGCGACTCATCAATCGTCACCCTCAGAGATGCCATCCAGCTCAGGACCATCCTCAATAGTACCATCGACTTCGGGACCACTATCGGCACAACCCCCTTTTGCATCTCCCCCTTACATACCACCACCCTTCACACCTCTGTTCATTGCACCACCACCTGTTGCACCTCTGCCCGCTGTACCACCCCCTGTCATCCAACCCCATGTCGCACCACCCACCACAGCACCACCACCTCTCACTTAGGACCCAACGATGTGCCCAACCTCACTCAAGCCCTCATTATGCTGGCAAATAACCTGACCAGCCCCAGAAGATTAGCCCCCCATGCTGCCAAGGTCTGGGATCCAGATACCTTCGATGGATCTAATTCGAGGAATCTACAAGCCTTCCTAGTACAGTGTAGTCTAAACTTCTATGATTGCCCTGATGCTTTCGATTTTGATAGCGCCAAGGTAACCTATGTACTGTCGTATCTGACTGGTACTGCCCTGGACTGGTTTGAACCAGCCCTCACTGCCCTCAACAAGCCAAACTAGCTCTATGACTATGATGAGTTCATTGGTGAACTCAAAACCAACTTTGGCCCTCATGACCCAGAAGGAGAGGCCGAAGCAGACCTTGAGAACCTCCATATGTGCCATAACCAGGGCATCATAAAATATGTAGTCGAATTCAATCAACTAGCCACCCACATCTACTGGGGCGATGCTGCACTCTGTCACCAGTTCTATAACAGACTCCCTGGCAGGATTAAGGATGAGATCTCTAAAGTAGGAAACCCCACTCCCTACTCTAACTCCGCCTTTTGCCTCAATCCATCAATGCCCACTACTGGGAGTGACGATTAGAAGTCACCAGAGAGTCCTCCTCTACCTGGAACTTTGACCACCCATATAACAGAGGGAGGGCCCCTATAAACACATACTCGGCCCCTAATACAGGCAATAAGACAGCCATTCCAGGCCAACCTGCAACCCCATCCAGTGGCAGCAGGACTACCATGGACCTATCATCCAAGATCGGTAAAGATGGAAAACTTACACTACAAGAACACCAATGCTGCTTCAAACAAAACCTCTGCCTCTTCTGTCGCAGATCAGGCCACACAGCCAAGGAATGCCCAAAATCGGCCACCACAGTCACCAAGGGGTACACAGCCTCTGTGATAGAGGAAATTGAAGCAGAGTCCGAAGCCTCAGACACTTCAGAAACCAAGGAATAAGAAGCAAGGCCTCTGACTCCGGCACTAGTTGTTTGCATTGAACACCAACAGTGCCCATGGAGTATAGTGATTGGCACGGGTAACTCCCGGGTATTTTGTGCCTACCCGTACCCGTACCCGAGAATACCCGTACCCTTAGCAACAGGTAGTGGGTTATTGCAGGTACGGGTACGGGTACCCGTGGGTTTAATGGGTATTGCTTTTACCCGTGACCCACAATGGGTATTTTTCTTACCCATGGGTTCTTTTGAACTAAAATACATATAACAATTTTGGAATACCTTTAAACGATGTAAATTTGCTGCAAATGTTCAGAAGGAGTTTGTTAGCATAAAGTGATGGTTTGGTATCTGTAAATGAACTTGGAACTCTGCCTTAACCCTCTCTTGTCCCTGCTACGCTCAATAAGGCTGAAACGACACCACCCAGTGCACCGCATCTAATGACTCAAAAACGAATGCAGGCTTTGCCCCATCGCAGGCCCGGCCCAACCATTGAATCCAATGGGTCATCATTTCAACTACCCAATCTACATCTGACAACATTTGAAGCATTTCGGATTAACCAAGGCCTCAGCTTCGTGTTATGGAACTTGAAGGTGTCATTTTCCTGGGTCCTTTGCTGATGGATCTGCAATCTGCGACACAGATTAAATAGAACTGCTGGTATGACCAGTATATCATATATGTATCATATCGGAAACCGACAACTCATGAGGAACCAACCCGCTGACCTATGGCTTGTATATTAAATAGATATTTTTGCCTAAAGAAGATTCAAAACTCAGTCATGTAATAGAGTCCATCAGCTGCAGCATGACAGTGGGAGACAGATACAATAAAGACACCTAGTGGGATTAGACGAGTGGTCTGAAGAACAAACACGCTTCTGTCTGTCACATACCCAGAATCCTCGAGGTCTGCGTGTAATTTAGGGTTTACCCATTCACCTCGTGTAGGACAACCTTCTAGGCCACCGTCAGCAACCCCAAACCCAATGCATACGATACGCCGACCCTCGACTGTGGAAATTGAGCAAGACAAGCAGACAACTCAGATTCCCTCTTCACACTCACCCTCCCCCTCTCAAAGTCCTGGTTAAGTTACACACAACGACTTCACCGCCACCCATTAGCGAGACAGGAGGCTTGCGCACTGCTATTACAGCATTGTTGGGTAAGCGAAGCATTGGGGCCAGAGAAGAGGAAGACGGACCGCAAAAACCTCCCAGCAGAACGATGAAAGATCTCGACTTCCATCAAGGGTGAAGGTGTGCCATCTTTTAATTATGATCTGTCATAGTCCGACCACCGGATAACTATTCTGATGTCTTCTCGCTTAGACTGACTTGGGGCCAGGGCGTGGCCTGTCTGCGGTCTTGTCTTTCGTAATTGAATCTTTGCCCTTCTTTTGTCTGTCTCTACACCAGCCTGACGTATTCGCGGAAGATGGGCAGTCAAGCCTAAGGGTCGTGTTTGAAGACCCGGGTCAGAGGGCCGAGAAAAGGAAGCCAATCGCTCTATTTGACAGCTCAACAGCGGGGGATGGCAAAGCCCCGGAATTGCTGTGTGACGACGGAGGAAATCCCATTCCCAAGAAAAAAATGAGGAGTACCAGGTCATGAAGGAGTTAAATGCAGAACATGTCATACATGTCGTACGGTGCGTACGACGCGTATGGCGCATACGGCGTGTACGACGCATACGGCGCATACGGCACGTACGACACGTATGGCGCATACGGCGCGTACGACACGTACGGCGCGTACGACATGTACGGCGCGCACGACACGTACGACACGTACGGACGCATCATGTACGACACGTATGACGCGTACGGCACGTACGACGCATACAACGCGTACGGCACATATGATGCGTACGGCGCGTACGACACGTACGACGCATACAGCGCATACAACACGTACGACGCATATGGCGCATACAACATGTACGACACATACGGCGCGTATGTGTAAAAGGCAACAAATTCCCACAGTGATGTGTTCTTTCAACTGGGCCAAAAGGCCACTATGCCAGGTTATCTGGCATTAGTCTGTGGGCACTATTTAAACAGCAACTTGTTACATGTATTCACCAACCATTGCAATGGTATGTAACAGTATGGGGCGTATGCGCCGTACGCGTAACTAAAAAATAGGCTGTCAGTATATTTATTTCTTATACAAAGAGCATGTGCTCACAGTGTACACTGATGTTCTGATTTCCATCGATCCAGTGGATACTGAAAATATATACACACCTATGAAATTAAAACTAAGTGAGAAAAGCCCAAAGTAACGCGTCTGGGTAGTTAATATA
>QLPG01000373.1:0-13683 GCA_003314385.1 Gomphus sp. MG54 | reverse complement strand
CGTAATGTAGAATACCTTTCTCTCAATGTCAAATTCACTACGGATGCGGTGGCGGGCGGCAGTATAATCAGGCAGTTTCCTAACTTCCTCAAACGGTATATCATGAATATATATCATCCTATTCCCAACCACTAAAAGTTTATCCCTTGTCAAAGATTGTCCGCTCACCTCCTCACAAAGGTTCCTCAATCGCTTGAAATTACATTGACAAGTTTCCAGCATGATCTTCGAGCGTCTGCGAAAAATAGAAGAACATGGTCCTGGCTACCCAGAAGACCCGTTAGTACACTTTCCCAGAGGATGTGACCAAGAGTGACGTTGTCCTATCTGCTTGATTTACTGTCATGGTTCCTTGAAGAGGTTAAAGGCGAGGACCGAACACCCAAAGCTCTCACCCACTGTATTTTGATGCTTAACTTTGTGGCTATCAACACGAGCTCCGTTGTATGTTTCGTCTCCATACCACTCATTATCCCAAAATTTTATGACAGAGTTCCATTTGAGCACTATTTGAACTCGCCTCTCGTCCCGAATGCATAAAACCCATCCGCAAGTTGTAGTGGTTGAATTGGGTTGGACAAAAGTGGCTATGAGAAAACTAGGCGGCTTTCTGAAAGACCCAGAGCGGAAGAAGGGTATTGCCGACTGTGAGTATGGAGATGACGCTCCCAGCCTGTCACGTTTTGACCTGATTTTGGGAGAGCAATATTGACTAGACGTGCTCTCAAAGAGTCTACGTTTTCGGATAGAGCACGCATTCCAAAGGGAGTTTTCTTGTTGCGGGGTCCACGCTGCGCCATCTCGATAATGAGGTTTTTTTCCGATGCCACCAGTTTCAATAGTTTACGATCCAGTGACATGTGGCAGGAGGAAGGTGAAGGGAAAAAAAATCAACTAGTAGCTACCAGAAATGAATTTCTAGCCTTCGCATGTATGGTGCGCAATTTACACTGCAACAGATTTCATTCTTTTAAGTAGTCACTGACTTGCCAAAGTCCTTGCCGATTTTTCGCTGTCAATGAGCTCGAAGAAATGTTGGCACACCTTGTGCTGAGTTACGACATTCAGATGACCGACATACCAGGCACTGGTAAAACCTAATCTGATATTGAGATTCTTGCCCCATCGGTGGCGCGACCCTGAGAGCCAATTATTGTATAGAAGCTAGCAACACATCCGGACCCGTTCCGGTAAACAAATTTAATATCTGTAAAAATGGCTTGATCAATAGTGGGGCCCTGATCGGCAAAACACGGTCACAAGCTGTCAACACGTTCCGATCCGATCTGGCGATTCAATTCTGATACTGGCAAATCGCCAACCAATTTCAAATCGTAATCTTGCTTTATCAGTGGCGCTACCCCTATCACGAGGTATCATATTAACATTATCGGTAATCATACTCAATCTGTGGCGCGACCATGAATGCCAGGGTAGGATGCAGTCACCGTCGGTAATCATACTCAATCCGTGGCACGATCCTGAACGCCATGTACGATATACACACCCTCGGTAATCATACTCAATCAGGGACCTTGATCGCCAAGTATCATCATATCGAACTAGTCAGTAAGCATAGTCAATGCGTGGCACGACCCTGATCACCAGGTGCAACAGAGAATTAACGGCTAATCATACTCAAATAGGACCAAGATCACCAGGTACAATATAGAAACGATCGGTAATCATACTCAATCAGTGATGCATCCTGATCATCAGGTACAATATAGACAACGTAGGGAATCATACTAAATCGGTCATAAGACCCTGCGGGGACCATATAGAACCCAATCATACTCAATCGGTGATACGACCCTATTCGCCAAGCAATATAGAAGTCACGACACTTATAATCCGATATCGGTCATGTAGGGAAATGAGCTCTTATAGATTGGTATAACTTGAGTAGGAACACAAGGGACACAGACTAAATAAACAGGCTCCTCAGTGTGGTTAAACACTCTGTCATTTGAAATTAACTACCTAAATAAAACAGGCTACAAGTTGTTAGGGACATTATTATACTACAGTTATTTTGCTCACCTCCTCAGTGTAGTCAAACACTGAGGAGAAGAGAAATGACAATGTGCGGCGAGAGCGCGCATATACTATACTCCCTGTCATGTTATATCTGACCGGGAGTGATATACAACGAACGTTTGGATCGCGCCGGCAACTTCCGCACGGAACCAAAATAGGACGTTCGCGTCGTTAGAGACACAAAAATACATGTTTTTCGGTCGCGAAAAAGAAAGAAAAATTGAAAAGAAACATACCGATAATTCCCCATCAAAGGAATGAGGAAAGTCGATATTTTTGTTTATGTTAGGCTTGACTTGTTGGAATAATCCCAACAGGTCATCCTGCCAATCGGTGGCGCGTTCCTAAGTCCCACGTAATAGAAGCGGTCAACCATGACCAACAGTAATTTTGATCAATCACTGGTTCGACCCTGAGCGCCAAGTGATATGTGCTTCACGTGAGGTGGTTCGGATTAATTGTGAGGTCCTAATTCGATCCGGGTAATTTGACTTGATATAGGTCAAACCCTGGTTGCCACGTGATAAAGAAGAGGATTCACTGCCACCGACTCTGAGTCCTGGTCTATCATAATCAGCTATGCGCTCAAGGGTTGTGATCGATGCTGGGAACTTGGACAAAAGACGCGATATAATTTTGCCATTGTTTTTTTTTTTTTTTTCTGGGTAAGTGATTAAATTTGCCTTCGCCCATTCAAGTGTACCGGACTCCATTTGTCGTAACTCTTCCATGGCGTGGTTGGTAAACCAGTGCCTGGGAGCATGTCATGACTTATTGACCTTCACTCTGAAAATCCAATCATCGGCTTTATAGGTACACTGTCCGTTTTTCGAAATATAAATATATCATATATTGGTGACGGGGATGGTTGTTGTGATCAAGGAAATGTACGGAATTGCTCCATGTCGTGATGGCACCCGCCGGGATCGGGCTGGCGGGTTGGCATTTAGACTCCAGGTTGGTCCACAATTCACTTACTGGATTCTCGATGTTTGGACTAGAGGATTGATTGAATCGTTGTGTATGCAACAGGAAAGGGTATGAATGTCGAAGGAAAAACTGGATGTGATCCTCAGATTTAACTCTTCCTCTGTGGTCCTGGATTGTAGAAAGGTGCCACATACGGTTTTCTCAACTAGAACTTTCTCGTAGGGATCTTCTATGCCTCGGAAGCGACATTCGTCTTGTCAAATGCCATTTTTCTTGCAGGTGAAACATAGAGTAAGGTCTGGATGTAGGTATTGTTCCAGTCTTGCCATCTGGCTACAAGATGCAATGGGGGACAGTTCCTTCATAGGGAACTGCTCACATCATGGTTATATTGGGGTTGGTAAGGGGTAGAAGAGTATCTGTAGTAATAATGATATCGTGTGGTCATCTGTAACCAGTAATGCTAGACCCAGTTGTCCCTGGCAAGTCTTGACTCGTTATCTCGGATTGTGTGAATGTCCTGTGCTGTAAGGAATGTGGTTGCCTCGTTGGTTTGTGAGGTAGAGTGAGACTCTTACTCCTGTTATTGATTGAGTAGTCAAGTTGATAATGAAACTGTTTTGACCATTGGACTTAAATAATGTGCAAGGAGATTAAAGAGTGCACAGAATTGGAACATGTTTGTAGGGCTTGGAAAGCTTGAAAATTTATGAGTATCGACTGGCTTTATACACAGAAACCTCTCAGGAGTGAAGGAGCAAGTAATACATGTGAAAATATTTAACATGAAGGGATGAGAGATTCTGCCTACCCCGAGCGCTCCGAGCCACTGTTTACTAACATATACTTCCAACTGTCGTTTTCTCAGCTGTAAAGCTTGTTTGGGAAGGTGAAAATCGGACAGGAACGGTGGGTTAAAGGCCAAAGCCATGTGAAAACCTGGCCGTCATCTTCCGCAACGATAACGCCCGAGCAAGATATAACCTATGTGGCTTGATGTATCCTCCATATGGCTGCCTCCCACCTGTTGTAGCAGTCAGGTGCATAATCTCGCCATTTGTATAGCTCCATGTTCTCCTCACACCATCTGAGCCTTTCGGTATTGGTGAGGACTATCTGGAGTCGTTGCACACAGCGCTCAAGATGACGATTGACGTTCTCCGGACGAACGAGCCATCTTCCCCGCAGGTTGCATCCCTCTGGATAGGGACAAAAGACGCGATACAATTTTGCCATTGCTTTTTTTGCAGGGGAGGTTATTATCTTTGCCTTGGCCCACTTGAGTGTACCGGACTCGATTTGCCGTAACTCTTCCATGGCGTGGTTGGTAAACCAGTGCCTAGGAGCATGGCATGACTTGTTGACCTTCACTCTGCAAGTCCAATCGTGGGTTTTATAGGTGCATCGTCCGTTTTTTGACATGTAAATGTGGGGTATATTAGTGACTGGGATGGGTGTCACGGCCACGGGGATCGCTGACGGGATCATGCGTTCGATGTCCTGGGGCCATCCTTGGGCATATGTGGTATCTCTGGTGCTGCCCATCTGCACCAGGACATTTGTCACAACGGGTGGCACCAATATCTTGCTGCCACCGTCGTGACTATCAATGTTTTGTTCGATGGGATGCGAACCATACGATCTTTCGGAATTTTTAGTCAAATTTGCTTGATAAAAAAAAAAAAAAAAAAAACTCACTGGTTCACACCCCTGCGTATTCCAACGAGTGATACATCGGTCATGAATTGATTTTCCCGCATGTATACTTGCTGTCCGGACAGATGACTATATGTTTGTTGTGCCATGTCCGTCCTGGTAACAAAATTTTCAGTAATCTCATCAGTCGACCTTAAATATTTTACTGCTTACACTGGGACGTCCCCGAATCCCAGAAAGTCTAGATCACCCACGTAGCTCGAGTCAACATTTCTCGTACTTGATTCCCGCTGGGACTGAAACACAGAGCCATTTCGGAGGTTGTGATCAAGGAAATGTACGGGGTTGCTCCATGTCGTGATGGCGCCCGCAGGGATCGAACCAGCAGGCTGGCGATTAGACTCCTGGATAGTCCGCAATTCACTGTTATGCATGGGCTCCAAGCTGCTGTTATGCACAGGGATGCTAGTGAATGATGGCATCAGAACGCCGCAGTTCGACAACCACTGTCCGAATATAAAGCTTACGAAGAGTGGGTCCCGAAATTGCAAAACGAAGTCTCATGCGAGCCAGAAACGTTTGTTGCATAATGACCAGCAACTTGGACGTCACCTGAACAGACATCATGAGAAAAACATTAACATTCTCCATTTTCACGTACGCGATGATCCTTGGATAAACTCTCGGTCGGACCTTAACGACTCACGATTCTGGTCAAATGCATGTTGATTTGGTGTTGATGGAGTCCGTATTGCACTCGTGGAAAGTTCAAAGAAATATTCCCCATCCTGGAAGTCTGGATCTGTGTGGGAAATTGTCCGAGAGTTGAAGGATTGGACTGGTTGGCCGTTGTTGTAGCTTCGGTCAGAGACCGATGTAGAAAACGCTTCTTCGGGTGTCCTGTTGCACCGAACAACAATCAATTAAACATCTGGTTCATCCCCCGAGTTGAAAAACGCACTCGTATGCAATTCCCTCCGCGCAATATTCATAGGTGTTGGTGCTAATATGACAGAAGGTCAGCAAGAGATTGACGGACTCGCTTGACGACGCACTTGTCGTTGGATGTCTCTGGAAACATTGCGTAGCAAGAAATAGAAACAAGGTGATATGGAAAATGCAGGAGAAAGGTACTGGGTAGAAAGGAGTCAAGAGCAGAGAGTGCGAGTGACTTGGGATTCCGGGTGAGCTGTCTTGGTAGTTAAATACCATACCAGAGTCTTTCAAAAATAGAGTGGCAGACCACCCTGACAAATAGTGACATCTCGAGAGATGCAGTGCATTGATCCTCGTGTTCAGCCATCGCATCGTGTTCATTTCACTCGGGGTGGGTAGTGCCCGGTGACACCCACGGGGAAATTACGTAGATAATTGCAGCTGATGCATTCCCATCAAAATTGGCACCCATAACATTCAAGACGACTCTTTCGTCTCCCCTCATGTGACAAAATTCACACAGTGAATTACCTTTGTCGATCTAACACGTGTAAAACTGGCCTGATCGGTGGCACAAAGTGCCATTCACCGTTCCTCTGGCCTGGAGTGGATGAACCCAAGGCAACCAATCACTCGTTTTAGTCATTTCCAATACCTTGAAGCTGTGTGTCTGTCCATTCGTCCAGCTGTGTGAAATGGTATCACTCATGTTGGACTCAAGTGCGACCGGAACTAAGAAACGTAGTATTTACTGCGGGCTGCGATATTCCATTGTGACGAAGACGCCTCAACCAGTCGCATGCTGCTCTTCATATTGGTATGTTCATATGCCTTTGAATTAATTTACTTGAGCCTCCTCCATGAGTGCGGATTTGCTCAAGAGTAAGTTGGCGTACCATGGTCGTACCAAAAATAATATTCAGCCCATTCTTTCAAGGATCAGGATAATCGCTGTGGATCCATATCCGGATGGCTGTCTTTTCCTGGGTGACATGTATTCATCAATGAATGCAGTTGACAACTCAACTCGCCCGTCATGAACCTCCGACAAGAAGCTGAACACGTGTAACACAGCGCATTAGATAACTGAATCTAAGGAATCATGTGATCTTCATTGAATAGCACTCAAACAGATGATTCTGAGGCTGAATGGAAGCTAATAATAGGACATCAAATTCCGGCATTAAAGACAAAATGTACCCTTGCAGGCCATCGTTCGGCTTGCTATTTAGCATAAGGAATCTAATGTTTGCTTACTCAGAGGTATATTCACTCTGTTCCAAACAAACACAAAGGGCGCAGTCAGGTCATCCACAAGTGTGTTGGCGATGTGTGTTATGTACCTAACCCCCAAGAACGATGGAGGAATTTATAGAAAATGACCCAATATTTTAGTATAATGCACTGGATTTGCATAAATAATCTGATCTTTGATCGTTGCTAATGTGTTCCTTTGGAGGCAAACCTACTTGACCAGGAGTGTTGCAGCGATTCTCGTGCATTAAGTCAAGCTCTATTTTCCCTAAGATATGAAGAGATGAACCAGGACTTTCCAACACTTGGATCGTACTCTCCACACTCCAATGGACCCCATATTGTCCATGTGTCTCACGTGCTATCCATGCAGTATGACGAACAATCCGGTATTTGGTGCAAGGTCCAAAACCAGATGACGTATGCGTTTCCACTGGTTTGCAAACGTACATGACTACATCGAACTTTAGTTCTGCTTGAAAAAGTTGTGAAGCGTCTCCAAGTTGTATTTATTCAAAAAGACTTATAGCCCAGACTAAAGTAGGTTTAAATGAATTGATTATGGATTGTGGAGATTACATCTGCAGCAAGGGGTTGTTTGAGCGCCTCATCACCTTGTAACGAAAACAACCAAGCGTGTCTCTTTTTCGCGGATATTTTGATGTTTTAAAATAGAAACTATGTGATGCCTCTATAGTTTTGTTGCGGAATCCATCTATATTTTATAGCACGACTACTGTTTGAAATTAACAACATAGTAACCTCCAGATTAATTATTGAAGATGCTGAATGTGGTGAAAATGTAACTTCGCATTGTGTTGAAAAGGTTCTATATTAATTTTCAAACAGAATGGCTACGATATGAGGAAACGGGTGCAGTTTTCTTTATGAACGGGAGTATATTTGGGACGCGCCTTACGTACTGCAAACCTGTGTAAATGCATACGTCATCTGGTTTTGGACCTTGCGCCAAAGACCGGATTGTTCGTCATACTGCATGGATGGCACGTGAGACACACGGACAATATGGGTTCCATTGGAGTGTGGAGAGTACGATTCAAGTGTTTGAAGTTCCTTATACTAAAATATTTCTTCCTTTCTACAAATTCCTCCATCGTTTGTTGGGGTTAGGTACATTACATAAAACACACATCGCCAACACATTTTTGGATGACCCGACTGCGCCCTTTGTGTTGATTTGGAACAGAGTGGATATACCTCTGAGTAAGCAAGAAGTAGATTCCTTATGCTAAATAGCAAGCCGAACGACGGCCTGCAAGGGTACATTTTTTCTTTATTGCCGGAATTTGATGTCCCATTATTAGCTTCCATTCAGCCTCAGAATCATCTGTTTGAGTGCTATTCAATGCAGATCACATGATTCCTTGGATTGAGTTATCTAATGCGCTGTGTTCCACGTGTTCAGCTTCTTGTCGGGGGTTCATGACGGGCGAGTTGAGTTGTTAACTTCATTCATTGATGATTACATGTCACCCATGAGAAGACAGCCACCCGGATGTGGATCCACAGCGATTATCCTTATCCTTGAAAGAATGGGCTGAATATTATTTTTGGCACGACCATGGTACGCCAACTTACTCTTGAGCAAATCGGCACTCATGGAGGAGGCTCAAGTAAATTAATTCAAAGGCATATGAACATACCAATATGGAGAGCAGCATGCGATGGTTGAGGCGTGTTTCTCACAATGGAATATCGCAGCCCGCAGTAAATACTACGTTTCTTAGTTCCGGTCGCACTTGGGTCCAACATGAGTCCAACAAGTATTTCCATTTCACACAGCTGGACGAATTGACAGACACACAGCTTCAAGGTATTGGAAATGACTAAAACGAGTAATTGGTTGCCTTGGGTTCATCTAATCTAGGCCAGAGGAGCGGTGATTGGCACTTTGTGCCACCGACCAGGGCAGTTTTACACGTGTTAGATCGACAAAGGTAATTCACTGTGTGAATTTTGTCACATGAGGTGAGACGAAAGAGTGGTGATGAATGCTATCGGTGCCAATTTTGATGGGAATGCATCAGCTGCAATTATCTACGTAATTTCCCCGTGGGTATCACAGGGCACTACCCACCTCGAGTGAAATGAACACGATGCGATGGCTGAACACGAGGATCAATGCACTGCATCTCTCGAGATGTCACTATTTGTCAGGGTGGTCTGCCACTCTATTTTTGAAAGACTCTGGTCTGGTATTTAACTACAAGACAGCTCACCCGGAATCCCAAGTCACTCGCACTCTCTGCTCTTGACTCCTTTCTACCCAGTACTTTTCTCCTGCACTTCACATATCACCTTGTTTCTATTTCTTGCGACGCAATGTTTCCAGAGACATCCAACGACAAGTGAGTCGTCAACCGAGCCCCTCTATCTCTTGCTGATCTTCAATCATATTAGCACCAACACATACGAATATTGCGCAGAGGGAATGGCATACGAGTGCGTCTCTCGAATCGGGGGATGAAACAGATGTTTACCTGATTGTTGTTCGGTGCAACAGAACACCCGACGAACTGTTTTCTACTTCGGTCTCTGACCGAGGCTATAACAGCCGCCGACCATCCCAATCTTTCGACTCTCGGACAGTTTCACACACAGATCCACACTTGCAGGATGGAGCATATTTCTTTGAACTTTCCACCAGTACAATACGGACTCCATCAACACCAAATCAGCATGCATTTGGCCAGAATCGTAATTCGTTAAGGTCCGACCGAGAGTTTATCCAAGGATCATCGCGTACGTGAAAATGGAGAATGTTAATGTTTTTCTCATGATGTCTGTTCAGGTGATGTCCAAGTTGCTGGTCATTATGCAACAAACGTTTCTGGCTCTCATGAGACTTCGTTTGGAAATTTTGGGACCCACTCTTCGTAAGCTTTATATTCGGACAGTGCATGTGGAACTGTGGGGTTCTGATGCCATCATTTACTAGCATCCCTGTGCATAACAGCAGCTTGGAGCTCATGCATACCAGTGAATTGCGGACTATCCAGGAGTCTAATCGCCAGCCGGCTAGCTCGATCCCTGCGAGTGCCATCACGACATGGAGCAATCCCGCACATTTCCTTGATCACAACCTCCGAAATGGCTCTGTGTTTCAGTCCCCGGGGGAATCCAGTACGCGAAATGATGACTGGAGCTACGTGGGTGATCAAGACTTTCTGGGATTCGGGGACGTCCCAGTGTAAGCAGTAAAATATTGAAGGTCGACTATTGAGATTACTGAAACTTTTGTTACCAGGAAGGACATGGCACAACAATCATATAGTGATCTGTCTGGACAGGAAGTATACATGCGGGAGAATCAATTCATGACCGATGTATCACTCGTTGGAATACACAGGGGTGTGAACCAGTGAGTTTTTATTATTATTTTATTGTTTATCAAGCAAATTTGACTAAAAATTCTGACAGATCGTATGGTTCACATCCCACCCAACAAAACACTCATAGTCACGACGGTGGCAGCAAGACATTGGTGCCACCCGTTGTGACGAATGTCCTGGTGCAGATGGGCAGCACCAGAGATACCACATATGCCCAAGGATGGCCGCAGGACATCCAACGCATGATCCCGTCAGCGATCCCCTTGCCCGTGACACCCATCCCAGTCACTAATATATCCGACATTTATATGTCAAAAAACGGACGATGCACCTATAAAACCCACGATTGGACTTGCAGAGTGAAGATCAACAAGTCATGCCATGCTCCTAGGCACTGGTTTACCAACCACGCCATGGAAGAGTTACGGCAAATCGAGTCCGGTACACTGAAGTGGGCCAAGGCAAAGATAATAACCTCCCCTGCAAAAAAAGCAATGGCAAAATTGTATCGCGTCTTTTGTCCCTATCCAGAGGGATGCAACCTTCGTGGAAGATGGCTCGTTCGTCCGGAGAACGTCAATCGTCATCTTGAGCGCTGTGTGCGAAGATTAGATATAGTCCTCACCAATGCTGATAGGCTCAGATGGTGTGAGGACAATATGGAGCTGTATAATTGGCGAGATTATGCACCTGACTGCTGCAACAGGTGGGAGGCAGCCATATGGAGGATACAACAAGCCACATAGGTCATATATTGCTCGGGGGTTGTCGTTGTGGAAGATGACGGCCAGGTTATCACATGACTTTGACCTTTTACTACCGTTCTTGTCCGATTTCACCTTCCCAAACAAGCTTTACAGCTGAGAAAACGACACTGGGAAGTATATATGTTAGTAAACAGCCGCTCGGAGCGCTCGGGGTAGGATGAATCTCTTATCCCCTTATGTTAGATATTTTACCATGTTTTAGTCATCCCCTCACTCCTGAACAGTTTCTATATGTAAAGAGTTACTCATAAATTTACAAGCTTATCAAGTCCTAAAAACCATGTGTTCCAATTATTTTCACTCTGTAATTTCCTTGCATATTATTTAAGTGCAACAGTCAAAACACTTTCATTTTCAACTTGACTGCTTAATCAATCACAGGATTACGAGTCTCACTCTATCTCACAAACCAATGAGGCACCCACATTCCTTTCAACACACCACGTTCACACGATCCGAGATATCGAGTCGAGCCTTGTCAGTGGCAACTGGATCTAGCATTGCTCGATATTTTCCCTCCTGCGCTGAGATGTGTGACCAACGCGCTTGGGCTGATAGTTTCGTAAAGTTCCCAGCATCGATCAAAACCCTTGAGCGCATAGCTGATTATGATAGACCAGGACTCAGAGTCGGTCTCAGTTAAGCCTCTTTATTTATCACGTGGCAACCAGGGTTTGACCTATATCAGGACCCCTGAAAATGACGGTCAAGGGTTGATCCGAAATCCGGACGGATTGAGCGATGTTTGGCGTTGAGGTCGGAAACTTTTGCCGTCCATGTCCGGACGGAAGGACCAAAATGGCTTCAAGGCTTGTATGGGTCCGGACGAGCTGGCAATTTTGGGCTTGTGGCCGGATCCCAGATCCGGACGGAAGTATGTACTTAGCATGAAAAATTCAGAGGTGGCCCAACAGTCTGGTGGTTAGTGGCCTACATGTGAAGCTCAGGTATTTTGTTGCCAGTTTAAACATTTAAATATAGCGTCATGTTATTTTATTTTATTTTTATTCTACTTTTTTTGGCCTTTCAAAAATCAGTTTATGCTAAGTATAATGGCCAGATCCTAATCCGGACGGAGACCTTGCTAGCGGTCAGAAGGGTGATCTCAGTCCGGACGCACTGTATTTTAGTCCGGACGGAAATGGAAAATTTTGGATCAGGCCTTGACCGTCACTTTCAGGGGTCCTCCTATATCAAGTCAAATTACCCGGATTGAATTAGGACCTCAACATTGATCCGAACCACCTCACGTGAAGCACATATCACTTGGCGATCAGGGTCGCGCCAGTGATCGATCAAAATTACTGTTAGTCATTCTTCACAGCTTCTATTACGTTATACTTAGGCACGCGCCACCGATTGGCAGGATTACCGATATCAGGTTCTTTTGGCGGCTTCTATATTGCTTGGCGACCACGGTCGCATCACCGATTGACTATGATTGGGTTATATTTGGTCCCTGGTGATCAGGGTCTTATGACCGATTTAGTATGATTCCCCTCGGTGTCTATATGGTACCTGATCATCAGGGCCGAGTATGATTACCTATGGTTTCTATATTGTACCTGGTGATCAGGGTCCTATCTCCGATTGAGTGGTTCATTGTCTGTTGTACCTGGCGATCAGGGTCAAATATGATTACCGATGATTTCTATCAGGTACCTGGCGATCAGGGTCGGGCCACGCATTGACTATGATTACCGACTAGTTCAAAATGATACCTGGCGATCATGGTCGTGTCACGGATTGAGTATGATTACCGACCAGTTCGATATGGAGTATAGTGATCAGAGTCTCTGATTGAGTATGATTACCGATGGTGTCTGTATCGTACATGGCAATCAGGGTCGCGCCACAGATTGAGTATGATTATCGATAATGTTCACATGATACTTGGTGATCACGGTCGAGCCACTGATAAAGCAAGATTACCGATATGAAATTGGTTCAGTATCAGATTTGAATGACCAGATCGGATTGGAAAGTGTTGACGGCTTGTGAACTTAATTTGCCGATCAGGGCCCCTCCATTGATTAAGCGATGATTTCTAGATATTAAATTCGTGTACCGGATCGAGTCCGGATGTGTTGCACGTCTATACGGTACTTGGCTCTCAGCCTCGCGCCACCGATGGGACAAGATTCTTGATATCAGATTAGGATTGACCAGTTCTTGGTATGTCGCTCATCGTAATGTCGTAACTCAGCACAAGGTGTGCCAACATTTCTTTGAGCTCGTTGGCAGCGAAAAATCAGCAAGTGCAAGTCAGTGACTACTTAAAAGAATGGAATCTATTGCAGTGTTAATTGCGCGCCATACATGCGAAGGCTAGAAATTCATTGCTGGTAGCTACTATTTGATTTTTTCCCCTTCACCTTCCTCCTCCCGCATGTCACTAGATTGTAAACTATTGAAAGTGGTGGCATCGGAAAAACACCTCATTATCGAGATGGCGCCGAGTGGACCCTGCAATAAGAAAAATCCGTTGTTGAGTTTTTATTGTTCCATCTCATATTCTCTAATACACCGTCTATATATCCATGTCCACTTTATCGTAGTATTTCGTGTGCATGCACACACGGACTTCTTCTGCGAGCCAGTGAGATGGGCCCCAGAGATCTGTGGGCGTAGCTTCCATGGGTGAACCAGATCGGGAATTGATAGCGGAAGGGCGTGAAAATTGGTAGAGGGGCAGGAGGAGCATAGCCTGACTGAGATCTACAGCACGATTAGGCCCTTGTGTTAGA
>QLPG01000368.1:0-23488 GCA_003314385.1 Gomphus sp. MG54 | reverse complement strand
CCAAGAAAAACTCACTAAATCAGCTTTTATTGACTACCCAAAAGATATTTAATAAATTTTGACTGGTCAATTAAGAGTGATTTACTTCTAGAAATTAACTCTTGAAGAATATCTGTCAAAAGATCAAGGAGCAACTGGAATATGACTCTATTCTTGTTAGTTTTACATATTGTTGTGGATTCTTTGGTTGTATGCCTGGCACCTTTCTTAGAACCATGAGGCTTGTCTCAAACTGTCAAGTGCACATACCGAGGCCTGGTAGTTTGGCAGTGCCAACCAAGTACCCAGCCAGTGACCAAGCAACATACTTAATACACTGTCCCCGGCTTGGCACATCCCTCATTCCCATTCCTCATCCTCATTCCTTATCCACCTTATCCTACTCACTGATCCAATAATCCTACCCATTCCACTCCTCGTCCCCTGACCTGTTCTTATCTCGGGACATCTTATCCTTGTCTTATCTTCGGCTACGACCCCCTTGTTTTATAATCGGTCATGGCCACATTCCTATTATTCTATTTTCATTGTCCTATCCCTGTTTACATTCCTTTATTCTAATTATACTCGTTGTGGACAATACCCATATGCCCTGCATACCTTATTGTTCCACATTCCTTATTCCACATGTCGCTTCTTAACCTATATAAGTAGGACATGCATGTACATATCTCTTCATTCTGGGTATCGACCAGGCTTAGGCCCTTCTACCTTCTTCCCCTCTGTTAAGTCCTTGACTTGGGCCGGCATCATCAGCATCCTCCCGAGTATCTGTCTGTTGCAAATCAGTGGCACGTATGGCAAGTAGGGTGCAACGCACAAGTACGTTGAAGCCAATGCCACTACTCTTGGCCTGCAGGACTTGGCCATTGTCCACCCAACCCTTCAGCAGTCCCGAAGTCTGTCAGTTCCCAAAGCCTGACACAAACCGTCTTCAGCATCCAGCACCATGCCCCAAAGTAGATTGACAAAGGTGAGTTTGGAACCATGTCCAAGAGTCACAAACCACTAGTGTCTTCTACTCAACCTCCCTCCCATCCTGCAGTTAATCTACCCTTGCCATACAGCCCTGTTCACACATTCCTGCCACTGTCGCAGCCCATGCATGTTCCATATGACATCTACAGGCTAGTAATGATATTAATATAATCTCATGGGAACCTTGCCTGCTCTACCAGCAAAAGGTTGTATTATGTTTGGCACAATGTGATCTTTAATACAAGGCAGTATATGAAGTACATTGAGGTTTCTTACACCTTGTGTTATAAGAGCAAGTCATTTTTATATTCTTTATAATTTTGATGGTGCTTAATCAAGGGGAAAATCACAAAGTCAGTTTTTTTTGGGTTTAGGCAATTGTTTTCTGACAAAGTTTTGTTGTGATAGCCTGTCCTGTTACACACCCTCAAATTTGAGGTTTAAATGCAATGTTATATTGGTGTGCAATATAATGTACATAGCAATGTTTGAAGGACATTCTGCTGCTGTTAGGAACTGTATACTGGCATACCCAACTATTCATTTTAGCCTGCTCAGCCCAACTCCACCCTCACTTGCCTATTCAACTATATGCCCTCAGCCCACGGACTATATGCACCTCATGTATCCATCTTGGCATCATATGCTCCCATCAATTTACTCCACTCATTTACATCAAACACCATATGCTCGCAATTCTATTCTGTCTTCATTTACATTTAATATCCTTTCATTTACATTCCACTCCACTTTTATTTATTCACAATTCTGTTCTGTTCCTTATTTCCGATCTGCTATTACATTCCTTAGGGTAACTCCATTGGGAATTGGGGTGACATGTCACCCCCCAATGTCACAGAGAAAATCAAGATTGGGATGTAGTATTTTCATTCTCACTTTTCACAATCCTCAGCTTTCTTATCTATTATAGGAATCTAGTCAACTCCTAGTAGATTTGAAAGTAGTATAAAGATCTTGTACATTCAGTAGTTCAGACTTCAGTCAGATAATCAACTTTGATTTCGACTAAGCTATTCTTTCTGTCTTGCTATTCCAAAATTAGGGACCAGTGTGATCTGGTGGGCGCAACATACAAGTTGAAGCTGTGCCCTACTCTGTACCTTGCCATTATCTATCTTTGGGAGATATTACATTTAATTATGATTATGTTATTCCTTCACATCATAACAGCTGTGAACCCAGACATGTTCAAGGTGTTTGTATGTTACATTTTAACTGTCTTTGTTACCAGGTATCAACTAACTCAACTCTGTTATGATCTCAGATACATTTGGTTTCTGACCTCCCTTCATGTTCACTATCAGACAGTCAAAATGTAATGTACAAACATCTCAAACACATCTGAGTTTGCAGCAGAATGTCCTTCAAACATAGAGATGTTTATTATACTGTTAACCAATATGGCATAGCATCTAAACCTCCAATTTGAGGGTGTGTAACAGGGCAGGCTGTCACAATGAAGCTTTGCCAGAAAAGAGTTAAAACCCAAAAAAACTGACTCCATGATTTTCCCATGATTAAGCACCATTATTAAAATTATAAACCATATAAAAATGACTGGTACCATAATGCATGGTTCTGTCAGGCACCGGTACTGCCAACAATGCATGGGCCAAGTACTATAGTAATAGTGCCTACTTTATGATGCTGGCAAGAAGTGGCCAAGTCCTGCAGGCTGGCTGTAGTGGCTTGGCTTCAACATACTCGTGTGTTGCACCCTACTTTCCATGTGTGCCACTGATTTGAGACAGAAGAGATACCCAGGAGAGTGCTGAGAGTGTCGGCCCAAGTAAAGGACTTTAGACAGGAGAAGGGAGGACAAGAAGGCATAAACCTAGTTGATTTCCAGAATAAAAAACCATCTACATACATTCACTACTTATATAGGTTAAGAAGCAAGATGTGGAACAGGGTGACATAAGGAATGGAGAACAATAAGGTATGAAGAATCATGTGGAGGTATTGTCCACAATGATCAAGAATAGAACAAGGAATATGGATGAGAAAATGAAAACAAGATAATAGAAATGTGGCCAAGAATAGAATAATAGAGGGTAACCAAATATAAAACAATAGGGTCATGCTAAGGGTAAAACAGTAAGGAAATGTCCCAAGATAGAACAGGATGAAAATACAGGATAGACAGAGTGGGATTAATGGATAATGAGTGAAGGATGAGTGGATGATGGATAGAAATGGGGACTGTGGATGGTGAGTGTGCTGAGCTGAGACTGACATACAAGTGACTTGTATGCGATTTGGTCACTTGTGCATGGAAATAAACTGATTGTCTGGCCAGCACTGCTGAATTACTGATACCTGGTATGTATACCTGACAGGTTCCAGAAACCTCAATATACTTCACAAACTGCCTTGGAATAAAGATCACATTGTGCCAAACATAATACAACCTTTTGCTGATAGAGCAGGCAAGGTTCCAAACTCGCCTTTGTTAGAGAATAGCATGGGGGCAAGGGGGATGAGATCTTAAAGATAATGCATTAGCATCCATTCTGGAAGCAAAACCAAGCAAAAAAATTAGCAGAACTCACCTATTGACCCATATTTGTACTCATTTCTCACTTCAGGGGGGCACAGAGCAAAAGCCTCTGTATTAAATCCGCATGTCGGCACTTAGCTAGAGGCTTCCAGGAATATTTCCGAAGGGTTCCAAATGGTTTCCGAAGGGGGGTTCATACTCTAGAGGCGGAGGGACTCAAGGTCGCAGGTTTGGGATCAGAATCAGAATGGGGACGAAAAGATAGGAAGCACCGGGGGTCTTAGGACTGTTCACAGTATAGAGTGGTATGAGTGGTTCAAGGTCACAGGGACTTGGCTTCAACTTATATGTTGTGTCCTCCTCAATCGTCTGTCCCTAATTTTGGAAAGTTGGAAAGTTTACTGGAACTGAATTGGAAACTAAGACACAGAATTAAGTTGATTTTTGTACTGGCAAATAGTCCAGTCGACTGGTGACTTATATACATGTATCTAGTCTTGTACTATCTTTTGCCGAGTAAAGACAAGGGGGGAAAGAGAGTACAAGGGGCAATATAAAACGAAGAACAAGGGAGTGAGGTATGCGATGATCCTACGTGTCATTTATCAAAGGAGTGGAACCTTGACTTTGGAATCTTCAGAGGTTCGGAAACATAGAACCTCAGATTGATGTATCAGAATCCGGAAAGCAGTTAATCAGGCTTTGAGCGATCGGAAAGGTCCTGGAAATGGTGCAGGTGGTTGTGGGGTTTAATGTGGGTTTATTTGGCGGCATGGGCTATAACACTCTAAACATGTGTGCAGGGTGAGAGCTGTCTTGTGAATTGAGCTTGATTGCAAATGACTGATGTGATCATAGGTAAAGCCCACTATGCGATGGTGGGATAAATGATATCAACAAGAAAATGAAGGGTTAAAGTCTACTGTTGTTCACAATATGATTGATCTTTCTATACTGTTTCACCATCATGCTAATGATCTTTGGGAAGTCATCAGTATCAACATCACCACTCATGGTGGTTGCAGAACAGTAAGTTTGCAGGAGCTGCATGATTACTCGCTGACAATCACCGATAAATGTAACTATGTTTGCTACATCACAGAACAAACCACATTGTGCTGTTTGTGAGGTGACCCACACTGTGCCACCTGAGATTCATACCTACCACCCGAGATCCATTTGGCCCACTCCCAACTGTGCTGAACAAGATTGTTATGGCCCATGCCACCAATAAACCCACATTATTCCCCACAACCACCTGTACCATTTCCAGGACCCTTTCAACCCATTAAAGCCTGAACAATTGCTTTCTGCAAATTCTGTTATATCATCCCAACATTCCGTAAACCCAAGCCTCTGAGATTCTGAGACCAAGGTTCCACTCTTTTGATAAACGATGTGCAGGATCATCCTGTACCTCACACCCTTGTTCTTCATTCTGTATTAGCCCCTTGTACTCTTTCCTCCCCTTGTCTTTACTTGGCAAAAGTTAGTACAAGGACTAGATACATGTATATAAGACACCAGTCGACTGGACTATTCGCCAGTACGAATATCAACTTAATTCTATGTCATAGTTTCTGATTCAGTTCCAGTAAACTTTCTGACTTTCTGAAATTAGAGACAGACGATCGAGGAGGGTGCAACACATAAGTTGAAGCCAAGTCCTCGCAACTTCAAACCACTCGAATGACTAGTCAAACTACCTAATACCGCGAACAGTCCCAAGCCCCCGGTGCTTCCTATCTTTCTATCCTTTTCTGTTTCTGTCCGTGAACCCACAACCTCTAGTCCCTCCACCTCTGGAGTATGAACCCCTTCTTGGAAACCAAATTGGAACCTCTGGAAACCCTTCCAGAAGTATCTAGCTAAGCACCTGGCACACAGATTTAACAAAGATACTCACTGAGTGGGTATCACAACTGGCAGCCAAGAGTTTGTTCACCAAGTGACTCTGTCTGATTGAGGTAGAATAGGGGAGGCAGTCAGTGGTAGGTCTTAGACCCATCGAATCCAGCAGATAGGGGCTGATACAGCTGCTGCCAGATCTCTATCACCAGGCAGATGAGACAGTCAAACAATCTGCTTCAATTGAGAGACAGGTGTGCAAACATTGAACCTATCAGGAACTTGTATGCATCTAGCCTTTATCTTAGAAGGTTAAATCTTGTGAGTCCTGTCAAGGCTGTAAGATCAAGTTCATGATTGCTAAGGTATCAGTCATCATGGCCAGCTCATGGAAAGAAAAACAGGTCTAGAAGGAGTTGGAGGAAACTGTGGGCCCCTGTCATGACCACACATTGTGCTTTAACTTACTCGGCAGTACTGGCCGACTGACCCTTACTCATATCATCCTATGGCGTATGGTTTCAGTTTGGTATACCCAGTTCATCACCTGGTTCATTACCCTTTTCCCCAACCCCTATTCTTTATCATCCCTACACTCTTTTTCTTTCCCCCTCACTCGCTTACCCATGGGATGTTCACTATTCCCTGCCACTCACTCATGGCCCTATTGTTTTATTCTTGACCATTCCTTGTTCTATTTCTTTCCCACAACCTCACTGCTTATATTTCATTGTCTTACTCTCTCATTATTCTATTCTAATCGCTGTGGACTATACCTCCACATGGTCTTCATACCTTATTTTTTTTCCATGTCTTATGCCACCCTTATTCCACATTCTGCCTCTCAGCCTATATAAGTAGTAGATACGTGTACATAGTTCCTCAGTCTGAGTATCAACTAGGTTTATGCCTCCCTACTCTCCTCCTTCTGTTCAGAAGTCCTTACTTGGGCCAACACCCTCAGCATCTGCCTGAGTATCTGTTCTCGTTATAAGTTAGTGGCACACACAGGAGGCAGGGTGCAACGCATGAGTACATTGAAGCCAAGCCACCCTGACTGGCCTGCAGGACTTGGCCAGTTCCGACAGCATCATCGGTAGTACCGAGGCCTGACAGCCCCTCTCCTAAAAGAAAAAGGCTCAAGTTGGTTATTACCACCACTCCAAGAATTAGTTGTGTAGAGATTGTGGCAAAATTATAGGGCTCCAAGAGGCCCTGTTCTCCATTCACAAAGGCATGGACCATATCAAGGACCATCAAAAGGCAGGCATACATGAGTCCAATAACTATGTGGTTGAGATAAAGTGGGTCAGATATGTCCTCAAGGTAGCAAACAATCTTTGAGTGGATGGATGGGATTGCAGACCCATATGCACAGTGTAGGCATGAGGCTGCTAGAGAAGAACCTGGTTTTACGGTAGTGGACAAGGAGTATAGGTATCTTGTAAGATCCTAGATCTGTACTCTTGTTGTTTTATTATATATATATTTGAGTGAAAAAAAACACCTAAGTCAAAATCCAGGGCCTGGGTTTGTGAAAGTACATGCAGTGAAAGTTGAAGACTACTGTCAGGAACCGTATGCCGGCAAGCCGACTATTCAATTCAGCCCAACTCCGCTCTCGCTCGCTATTCACATTATGCCCTCAGCCCATGGACTATATGCACCTCGTGCATCCGTCTTTTTTTTTTTTTTTTTTTTTTTATCCAATTTTTGTCTTTTGGGGCAATGCCCTATGTAAGACGAAGTATACATTGTGCCAGTCACAATTTATTCTCTGTCTGCCCTTTGTTTCTCGGTCTCTACTTATGCTCCTTGGGCGAGGCCCTGGACTTGTCCATGCCTGAGTAGGCAGGGGGTGGTGTTTTTGTGTCTCTCCTGTGTCGCTTTCTACTCCCCATTTCAGTTCCTACCCTCACCTGTCTCTCCCACTAGAATCATATCGCCATATATTTCTTTGAATCTCCCTGTGCCCTGTATGTATCTGAACAGGGGCTTCATTGCCTTCAGCCTGGCTAGCAAAACTTTTGTCGAGTTGGCTCCTCTGCATAAGTCCTTGGTCAACTCTTCCCTGTGTTTCGTGTAACTTGGGCATCTAAACAGGTAGTGGTGGACTGTTTCATCGGCTCTTTTGCATGTAGGGCACTTCAGTGATTTTTCTTTGCCGATTTTTGCCAGGTGTTTGTTGAGTGCAATATGTCCCATTCTAAGCTGCATCAATAGTGTGGCATATCTGCGTGGCATCTCTGCGGTGAGTCTGGAAAACGCTGTGGAGGGTAATGAGGGGTCTATTTTATGTGCGATGTCTGTACGGGGGGACTTAGCAAAAATAGCCTTCGCTTGCCATTCGGGTATTTTCCGGTATCTCTGCAATTCTGCTGCTTTGCTCACTGGGATTTGCCCTCTGAACTCTATGGGTATAAGCCATTCCCAGCTGGATTCTCCCTTGGCTGCTTTCTTCGCTTCTTCGTCTGCTCTTTTGTTCCCTCGCACTTCCTCGTGGCTGGGGACCCACCTCATGATTACTTTGGCCCCTGGTTGTTGGTTGACTACGCCTTCTATCTGGCGATGTAGTGTGTTGACTAGGTGTTGCCCCGATATTGGCTTCTCCTTCCTAGTGGTCTGTATTACCGCTTGGTTGTCAGTTGCGAGCGTGTACCTTGTTTGCCTTTCCATATTTAGCAGTTTTGCTCCTAGGGCCACTCCTACCAATTCAGCCTCGAACACTGTGTGTTCCTCCTCCGGCCCTAGATATAGTTTCACTACCTTAGTCTCAACACTGTTTTTGTATAGAATTGCTGCCGCTCCTATGCCCCCATCGATGTGAGACCCATCTGAGAAAACTTTGACGCTCGCCCTGTCATTATTGATTTCGCTTATTGCTTGGTCTTTGTTAAGAGAGATCGTTGTTTCAAATGCAGGTTTCCACTTAGGACTGAAAACGACTGGTCGGATTTTCTCCATATGGTCTGGCTCTAAGCCATATGCATGCATGATTTCATGGAGGGGGGTGCGGTGCTTTTTGAGATATCTGCTAGCTGCTCGTCGTACTGCTGGTGCAAGTGGGTGGCTGTCAGGGAGGCATGCTATTCGTGTGGCAGCTCTATGGATGATCTTGGATATGAGGAGGGGAAACGGGAGCAGATTTGCATGTGCGTCTAGCAAATCATTAGCGGTGGTCCTCATAGCACCAGTAATAAAGAGGGCGGCCTGTCTTTGGATCCTGGCCAGCTTATTGATGAGGCCTTTTGTGCCTTTGCTCCATTCAGTGCCTGGTATGAGGAATGTGTTGGCAGCATATAGCATCCTAGGTATGGCTACTGCTAGATAATATTTGCGCATGTGTTTTGCTGCTACTCCTCTAGACGGTCTTGCCAGCCTCCTGTATTGGTTTGTGAACATGTCTCCCTTTGCCAGTGCGTAGTTGGTGTGTTCTTTGAACCTCAGCTCCTGGTCGAGTATTACTCCCAGGAACTTATGTTTTGTTGTGGGCTCAATCGTGTGCTGGCCAATTTTGATTGTTGGTCGTGTTATGGGCCTTGTTTTCCTGTCTCTTGATGGGTCCTTCTCTCTTTTCCTGGTGAGCCCCATTAGTCCAAACTTGTTAACAGCAAAATGGAACTCATGTGTTTGTGCCCAGCTTAATGCCCCTTTGCTCCTTGTCATTATGCTGGCCAACTTGTCGAAGGCCTCCTGCAGGTCGCTTCCTTCTGCTAACAGCGTTGTGTCATCTACGAACCCTACTGCATCTTCTCTTTTTGCAGGGTTTACTACCTCGAGGAGGTCTGCGTTGTAAAACTGGTAGGCAATCACTGACAGTGGGCATCCCTGGTCCATTCCTCTTGTGATCTCTATCATTGGTGTAGTGAAGTCATCGAAGCTCATCATGGTATGGCGGCCTTCAACTTTTCTTTTGATCCAGCTAGTGTATTCTGAAGGGACTCCTCTTAGGTGCATATTGTGTATTAGCCTGTCTAAAATAATGCTAGGGAAGGCTCCCTTGATGTCTAGGAAGAGGAGCCCTAGCACTTTACCGCATCTCCATGCGTTCTTTGCTGCACTAATCGTGTAGTAAATTGCATCGGTAGCGGTGCGACCTGGTCTGCATCCGAAGTGGTTATTGGGAAGGAGGTGATTGAGCTCTGTCATTTTTACCAGATCTTCAGCTACACATGATGATAATACCTTTCCAATAGTGTCCAACAATGCGATCGGTCGATATGCACCTTGGACTGTGTAGTCTGGTTTTGCCGGCTTGCATAGCACACATGTGATGGAATCGTGCCACTGTTCAGGATATACGCCAAGGCTGAAAGTTGCCCTGAATAGTAGGCCTAGGTAGGTGACTAGTGTGTTGGCGTATTGTTTGATTAGCACGTTTGGGATCCCGTTTATACCTGGTGCTTTAAAGGGGTTGAGCCTCGATATGGCATGCATTATCTGTTCATCGGTGATGGGGGAAAAAGAGAAGGCTTCTAGGGGGTATCGGTGGCTGGGTGAAATGCTTGCATCTGTTGAGTTATGCTTTGGGAAAAAGGCATCAAAGAGCATGATGGCTTTCTGTTCGTTCGTGCTTGCCACCAGCTTGGTTCCATCATTGCATTTGGCTGTGAGAGTGGGCACTCGCGTTTGCCCCCCATCTGATGGGTCTGCTGTAGCATATTTGTGTGCCGTCCAGATGGTTTTCTGATCGATACCTTCTAGGAAATCCTCCCAGTGATCCCTTTTTAACTTCTCTATCATGCTCCCATACTTGTTTCTGGCTGCCTTGTACTTCTGGTGTGCTTCGTGTGTGGGGTATTTTCTATTTGCATATGATTGTCTTCCTAACCTTCTGGCTTCTGTTCTGAGTTGCGTTAGTTCCAATGACCACCAACATTTCATAAAAGGAGAAGGCTTAGTCTTGGGTATTTGGCTTTCCACCATGTCTAGGATTGCAGTGGTGAGGGCCTTTAGGTTGTGTTCGAACTCGGATGCGCTCACTGGTATAATTTTAGTTATGCTGTCGCTCAATTTGTTTGCCATTTGTTTATTGAACTCTTTCCAATCAACCTGGCGGTAGTTTGCCTTATAGGTTTCACCTGCTTTGATAGTGCTTATGTCGATTAATGTGTCTATTGGGTAGTGATTGCTTTTTGCTGGTTGCTCTTCTGGAATTGAGGTGCAGCTGACTAAGGTTTCGATCATCGATGTAGACAGGAAGACATTGTCTGTATGCGTTTGATTGCCTGTGGACATTGCTGTCAATGTGGGTAGGTTTCTTGGCAATACCATTTGCAAGTCATATTCAATGGTGATGTCGATTAGTTGTTGAGCCGCATCCAGATTATGTCGTGTAAACAGGTGTGAGTTTTGGGTGTTGTCCCACTGTGGATGATGTCTGTTGAAATCCCCCACCCACAACATCCCTGCAATATCGTCCTGTACTGCATTGCTTGTCTGCCTTTGTTCCTGTAAATGCCTCCACATATTGTGAATGCTGTCAGAGTTCTTACAATCACAGTATAAGTTGTATAGTATTACTGTACCAATGCTTGTCCTAAGCTTGACTGCTGTTATGTCTGGTGTGCCCACATCCAGTGCTGTCCATACACTTGTCGCTATCCTCTTACTTACTAGTATCATCGACCTTGTGCGTGTTTCTCTATCATGATAGTGGGTTTTTGGGTATATTGTATACCAATGTGGCGTGGCCCTAGCATTTCCAAGGAAGTCTATGTATGGTTCTTGTAATGTGAGGATGTCGTATTTTTCTGGAGAGCAGCTTGCGAGGATGTCAGATGTGGCTGTAAGGGATTTGTTGGCATTTTGTTGTCTAACACATAGTTGTTTTGGTATGCTGAGGTTGTCACTCATTGTTGATGGACGTCAATGTTATTGTTGTGTTCATCTTGATAGTGTCTTGTCACTAGATCAGTTCCGATCCCATAGTCATCGAGTGTTCTCTGTCGGGAATCTTGTCTGTTCCATCCTCGATCTTTGTGGCCAATTTCTGGATTGCTCCTTCTCTCCTGCTGCCGTCCCCGCCCATGTGTGCTTTCTTTCTACCCCTTCACATGCTCCTGCGTGTTTGGTTGCATGTTCTGCTGTTGTGTGCTTATCTGTCTGAGTGGCTCTTCAGCGGCCTCTGGCTGTCTCCCCTGCCCCTGTTGCTCCCAGGTCCACGGGTCTTCATCAGGGAAATACTTGTATGTATTTTCGGGATCCACCTTTTCAATTGTCTGGCAGGCAGCTCTGAAGCTAGGGCATGTGCGGTCCCACGACGCATGTTCTTGTGTGTTGCAGTTTATGCATTTGAACTGGGTTGGATCAGTCTGCTCGCAGTCTGTTGTTCTGTGGTTTTTAGTACATGTGCCGCAGGTATCTTGCTCTCTACAGTCTGCTGCCATGTGTCTTGCATTGTACCTCTGGCACTTAAGGCATCGGCGGGGCTCTTGCTTCATCCTTCTCGCCCATGTCCACTTTCCTGCTATTATCATTCCATCTCTAATGGCTAGGTTTGCTGCTCTTATAGTGGCAAACCTCGCTATCAGGTGTGCGGATCATTGGCCTTCAGTCTGCCTGTGTGAGGGCTTTATCCAGCGTGTCAAGATGAGGCTGTTGACCGGTAATTTAGAGTCACGTTCAATCTTTCTTTGTTCTGCTAAAGCGTCAGGTGAGTGAGTGATTGGAACATATTCCACAAGTACTGATACTGCTCTGTCTTTTACCACTGAGGTAGCGCTAAATTTCTCGATGAAGGCCTTTTTGTGTGCCTGGATCCATTTGGCTCCCTGTGGCTTGCTGAGATCTAGTATCACCCCCCATTTGTTAGTATTTTGGCTCCAATGAAAGTTACCTCCACATCTTCCCTGAGTTCTTCGAGGGATGCCATTGCTTCATTGGCTTTAGTGACTAGCTCTAATTCTGAGAGTGTAGCTAGGGCATTCTGTTCTGCGCTCAGTTCTTTATCGATCAGGATCTGGCATTCCCTTGCTTTCGCTTTTGCTAGATTGTTTGGATGAGAGAGCAGGATGTTGCCTTGTAGTGCTGCTGCATATGTCATGTCTGTTGTCGCGCCACCCATCCCCATCTCTCATGCATGGTGCATTTCTGTCACGACCGT
This sequence comes from Gomphus sp. MG54, assembly GCA_003314385.1. Taxonomy (NCBI): domain Eukaryota; kingdom Fungi; phylum Basidiomycota; class Agaricomycetes; order Gomphales; family Gomphaceae; genus Gomphus; species Gomphus sp. MG54. Next base: position 11,036 of record QLPG01000368.1, on the reverse strand, counting down.
GCATCGTGCTTTGACTTACTCGGCAGTACCGACCAACCGACCCCCATTCACATCACTCTACGGTGTACGGTTTCGGTTCGGTACACTCGGTTTATCACCCGGTTCATTACTCTCCTCCCCAACCCCTATTCTTTGTCAACCCGACACTCTCTTCCTTTCCCCCTCACTCGTTTACCCACGGGACGTTCACTATTCCCTGCCGTCCCTATTGTTTTATTCTCGGCCATTCCTCATTGTTCTATTTTCCACAATCTCACCGCTTATTCTATTATCTTACCCTCTTATTATTCTATTCTAATCGTTGTGGATTATGCCTCCACATGGTCTTCATACCTTATTCTTTTTTCCATGTCTTATGCCACCCTTATTCCACATTCCGCCCCCCCCAGCCTATATAAGTAGTTGATACGTGTACATAGTTCCTCAGTCTGAGTATCAACTAGGCTTACGCCTCCCTACTCTCCTCCTTCTGTTCAGAAGTCCTTACTCAGGCCAACATCCTCAGCATTCGCCTGAGTATCCGTTCTCGTTACAAGTTAGTGGCACGCGCAGGAGGCAGGGTGCAACGCATGAGTACGTTGAAGCCGAGCCACCCTGACCGGCCTGCAGGACTTGGCCGGTTCCAACAGTACCCTCGGTAGTACCGGGTCCTGACAATTTCACTTGTCTCTCCTGCTGCCTTCTGAGCTTGCTCTGCTGCCGCTTTTGTTTGCTCCATGGTTTCATTGGCAGCATCTAAAGTATCATTGAGCCTAGTAAGAAAGGGGGTTAGACTTTTCTCAATGTATTACGTCATCATAGTTGCTGTGCTCTTAGCTGCACTGTCCATCATAACTATTGCCACTGCCCTGGCCCCCTCCTGTACTAGCTTTGCGCCTGGGCTGTGTGCTATGGATAGCAGGACATAGCTGAGCTGCTCTAGCAACAGTGCATCTTCTTTCAGGAGGAAGCTGTTTCTGTCGAGAAAAGTGCGGGCATTGTCTTTGTTATGGATGAGGGAGTTGGGGTCTGCCAGAAGCTCCGCTTTGCTTTTCGAGTGAGCGGGCTGGTTGGAAGCCCTGGTTCGACCGTCCTGCTGTGACGTGGGAGGTGAATGTTGGTCTGCAGCTGTTGGCATGACCTTTTTTGTTCGCCTCTTTTTGGGAGATCGATGTGATTGTATATGTTGTCTACTAGAGATGTTCTATTTATCTCCTTGTGTTGTGTGTGTGTGGGTAATGGGATTTTGGAAGTTTTTGTGGATGTGGTTAGAGTCACGTGCTCGCATCCATCTTGGCATCACGTGCTCCTGTCAAATCACTCCACTCATTTATGTCACATTCCACATGCTCGCTTTTCCATTCCGAACTCATTTACATTTAATATCTTTTATTACATTTCATTTCCTTTTCATCTGTTCGCAATTCCATTCACTCCTTTATATCCAAATCTGCTATTACGTCCTTAGGGTAACTTCGTTGGGAATCTGAGTGACACATCACTCAACAATGTCATGGAGGAGATTATTATTGGGATGTAGTATTTCTGTTTCTGGCTTTTCACGTTCCTTGGCTTTCTCATTCTATTATAGGAATCTATTTGACTCCTAATAGATTAGAAAGTAGTATAAAAGGCCTTGTACTATTAGTTCAGTCTTCAGTCAGAAAATCAATCTTGATTTTGACTAAGATCCTCTGTTCATTTCCATCTCACTTCGCTATTATGAAATTTGGGGACCGTGCGATCCAAGTGGGCGCAATGCAAGTACGTTGAAGCCAACCCCAACTCCGAACCTCACCAATAACCTCGCCATTGGGAGATTATAATATATTATGATTACGTCTTTTTCATCATCATAACAACTACTTCCCTTACATGGGAGAGTTCAGTTATGAGGAGCCAAGAGGTCTCCTCTTCTATTCCTTCATATCCAGACCACTTCACCAAGTACTGTAGTTGGCACTTGCATCATTTATTGAGCTTGGATTCTAATATTTTGGAAATCTCATATTCTGGTTCCCCATTGATTTCTATTGGTAGCTGAGGTAGGGGCATGTAGTCCTGGAAAGTGTTCAGGGTTGACAGTTCCAGCATGGAAACATAGAAGATGGGATAGATGGATCTCATTTTTCAGGAAGATTGAGGTTGTAGGATACCAGTTGTCAGGATTTGGTGACACCGAGATATTGGTTAAGTCCTGCAAACCATTTCGGAGTGGCTAGGCTTCAACGTGCTCGTGCATTGTGTCCTGCTGTTCCGTGCATGCTACTAATTTGGGTGGTGAGGGGAGCCTCGTGAGGATGCCGAGGGCATTGGCTCGAGTGAAGGACTTTAGAAATAGGGAATGGACAAAGGGGTGCGAACCAATTGATATTCTGAGTGAGGAACTATCTACATACATCCCACTACTTATATAGTTAAGAAGCAAGATGTGGAACAGGGTGGCATAAGGAATGGAGACAATAAGGTATGAAGTAACCACATGGGGGCATTGTCCACAGTGATCAGAAATAGAATAAGGAATGTAAGTGGAATTAGAATAATAGAGTATGGCTGAGAATAAGATAATGAAATGTTGGGCAAGAATAGAACAATAGAGGATGGCCCAAGATAAAACAATGGCAGTGGCCAGGACAATGAGTGGCTGTCATGTTGTTTGGGGGAAACGGGTTAAGGAGTGGATAGGGGGTGAAGGAACAATGAAGAGAAATGGATGAGAGGAGTGGTCCATACGATGTACCGGGTGTACCGAGCCGAGGCCACATGGTAGTGCGAGATGATGTGGGTAAGGGCTGGTTGGTCGGTATTCCTGAGTGAGTCAGTACTCGGTGTTGCAGGCTTGACACCAGTCCTACTTGAGCTATATTTCATATAGACCTAAATATTTCTTAGATAGCTTTTTAGAAGGCCATGTAGTGCAGATGTTGTCAGACTTAACAAAGACCTTGTCTCTGATTTTTATTTCCAGCACTAGTGCCTGGTGGTCTACAGAGATGGCATACCATTGCTGGGTGTGGATATAGTTTTATAGAATTCTTGATATAATTTGTCCAAGTCTATGGCAAAGTTTATGCTCTGGACGAAGCTAGATCTCGTTTGGGATGGATGGTAATGTCCAGGTGGTATCCTTTGTTAGAAAAGAAGGGTGAGATACTGGTGGCAACATTTGGAATATTATTGTATGCAAATTCAATAATTGAGAGGAGGTTGGCCCAATTGTCTTGCTAGTAATTACAGCATACCTAGAGGTATTGCTCCAACATTTGATTCATGTGTTCAGTTTGCCCATCACCTTTGGGGTGATACCTGGAAATGAAGTAGAGCTTTATATCCAGGGCTTTTCCTAGAGATCTGAAAATGGATGATATGAATTCTGTTCTGTAGTCTGAGGTGACATGAGATGGGACTCTGTGCTTTGAAAATATAAGGAGCATGAATAGTCTGGCCAGGGTCAGGCTATAATGGTTTTGTGGGTGGATATGAAAAAGGATTGTTTGGTGAGATGGTCTACAATGATAAGGATAGTATTGAATCTGAAGGATGGGGGTAGGTTTTTGATGAAGTCCATAGACATAGAGTTCTATAGATGTACAGGAATTAGTAGTTGTCTCAGAAGTCTATACAGACAGTGCCTCTGTGATTTAGAACACATGCAGGTAGTATAAGATTTAATGTAGGACTTAATAGAGTTAAGGAGCTTGGGCCAGATGTAGTCTCTTCTGATGAGTTCTAACATGTGGTTCTGTCTGAAATGCCCAGAAATTGGGTGATCATGTTTATCTTGCAGGATTCATAGGCAGAATGTCAGGGGACAGCCCTGAGGGCCTATTTCCTTATTTCTATTTTCTTTCTATTTCCCATATATTCACCTTTAATTCCTTCCCCCTTATTCTATTCTCCCTTTCTATCAAGGGACAACCCTGAGGGTCTATTCCCTTTTCCTTAGTTTCCTTATATTTTCCTTAATTGTCCTATATGACTTACTCCCTCCCTATCTTACTCCCCCTTTTCCTTATTCATGTTACTAGTTATTTCCCTCTTCATTCCCACCATCGACACAATCACCGCCCCAATGCTTGCCAGACTCTTCGTCCTACATGTATTCTCAAAGCATGGAGTACCCTCACACGTCACCTCGGACCAAGGGTCTGAGTTTGTCTCCTCGTTCTTCCGATCCCTCGGCAAAGCCTTGGACATGAAGCTTCACTTCACGTCAGGATACCACCCCGAAGGGGACGGACAAACTGAACGCAAGAATCAAACCCTTGAACAGTACCTCCGAGTATATTGCAACTACCAGCAAAACAACTGGTCCGAACTATTACCTATCGCCGAATTTGCATACAACAATGCCCCCAACGCAACAACGGGAATCTCCCCCTTCTATGCCAACAAGGGCTATCATCCGAACATCACTTTCCACCCCGAACGCAACCTTGCTTCCTCTCGGGCACACGACTTCGTAGTCGACTTGGACGACCTGCACCAACAACTCCGGAAGACTATATCCGAAGCTCAGACCCGATATTCCGCCTCTGCAGATCGTCGCCAAACAGCTCCCCCGGACTTCAAGATTGGAGACAAAGTCTTCGTTAAGTCTGAGAACATCCGAACTACGAGACCCTCTAAGAAGCTAGCAGAGAAGTTTCTAGGCCCCTTCGAAATCATCGCCCAAGTAGGAACCGTCTCCTTCACCCTCCGACTCCCCAACAGCATGAGAGCCATACACCCCATCTTCCATGTCTCCATGCTTGAACCATCTACTCCAAACGCCTACCCCGAACGTATACTCCCACCCCAACCCCCAGTCATCATCGACGGAGAACCCGAATATGAGATCTCTGAGATCCTCGACTCCAAGATTGATGGAAGAAGACGAAGGTGTCCCCTCCAATACCTGGTTAAGTGGTCCGGTTATGAGGGTACCCCGGATGAACAGTCCTAGCTACCGGCCAACGAACTTGACCATGCCTCGGAGGTGGTCTCCGACTTCCACCGAGCCTACCCAGACAAGCCAGGCCCCATGACGCCATCCTAGACCTACCTTGGACCAACATCTTTCTCTTCTGACTTAGGCATTTTCACTCGATTCCAAAAAAAAAAAAAATAATAATAAAAATATGTGAACAACACTACTCCGAAGACCCTTGCGCATCATCCTGGCCCAACTCATCGTCTCTCGGACCCCCCTCATCCTCCTTTCCCTCCTTCTCCTTTTCCTTCTCCTTGTCATCCTCCTTCTCCTTCCCCTTCCAGGCATCCCTCGGAGCGTTTCCCCACCGGTCATCCGTATTCTGGGACCAGTTGAACCACCGAGCCTGTTCAAGGACTCGGAGCTGGTTCATGTGCTCCAAGGCATCGGTGATCCTCTTATTCTCATCTCCAAGGTCCCAGACCTCACGCCTCAACCCCCGTACCTCCGAAGCAACCGCTTCTTAAGAAGCCCTCGACTCATTCAGCAACTCCTTTACAAGAGCAACCCAAGGGACCTCCGAGTCCCGAGGAAGCCCCTCAACCGTCGTCTCCAGCTTCCTCTTCTTCTGTTTTGGACCCCCACCGTCCTCCGAAGCCACCCGCCCTCTCTTCCCCTTCTTGTCAGCCTCCTCCTCCGACTCCTCATCCTCCCCCCGACACTTCACCTTCCTACTTGCGCACAAGAGACAAGAAGTCCCTTTCCCGGAAGGAGGCCAGACGCACTGTTTGCCCCGGCGAGCGCAATGCTTGCAAACCCTCAGCGGGTCCGAATTCCAGGCCATGCCCTCGGACGTCTGGGTGTACAATTGGGGTCAGAGGCTGATCAGCAGCCGACGACTTGACTCAAGCGGACCAAGACCCACCTCGGCCCCGTCCGCCCTCGTGCCCCTTAGCTGGACGTTCTCCCAGTTCTTCTGGGCCCGAGATACAAGGCGAGCATGTTCCTTCTCCGAAGCACGGAGATGTTCCTTCTCCCGCTCGTTTAGTCTCGAGCTCCCCGCATCAGCACTTGGAGTCTGCCTCCGAGTTCCGGACCCCGAAGGAACCATCGGTTCTGACCCGTCCTCCGATATCGTGTATAAATCGGTGATGATAGGGGTGCTTTTAACTCTCTTTCTAGAGTTCCTGGGACCCTTCTTCAAGGACTCCCCCCTTCGGAGCTGGTTGGACTCCATATCCTCCTTGGCCTTCTCGGCCGCCTCCCTCTCCGACCTTTCTTTGGCCTCCTTTTCGGCCTTTTCCTTGGCCTCTTTTTCGGCCTTCTCCTTCGCCTCCTCCTCGGCCTTGAGCTTGGCCTCTTCCTCCGCCTTCTTCTTTACCTCCTCGGCCTTGAGTTTGGCCTCCTCTTCCGCCTTCAGCTTGGCCTCCTCCTCGGCCTTCCACTTGGCCTCCTCCTCGGCCTTCCATTGCTCCTCGGCCTCCTCTTCGGCCTTCTTCTTCTTGTCAGCTCGGATTTGCTTGAGCTGCTCCAAGACTGCTCGCATCCGCTCTAGCAGCTCGGCTTCGTCGTCAGGAATGGGGGTGTTGGATGGCGACATAGTTAAATCACTACTATGAAAAAGGGTCCCCCTTTTATACCTTTTTTCGACGCCTAATCACCTAATCTTCCCACGGTTACTTCCGTCACCATTAGGCACCAGGACCTCGAGGCTCGGTCCTAACAGGGGAGCACTGTTATATCCGCGATATAACTCCGACATCCCGGACATCCGATATAGGGCGCTACGAGAGAACCTTACTCCGAACCAAGTCCGAGCCCACATTCCCACCTCCGAGTCCGACCAGCATCGTTGGCCTCGGACCTCGGACATCTTCCCTTTTCGTCGAACAATAAGTCTTATTGTAACACCAATGTATATTCCTCTTGTACTCCGTTTTCGTTCATCTTATTGTTCTCTTGATTATTCCTAATTAGTTACAATAAGGACCGTATGTATAAATACCTCCAGACTTCTGTACTATACCTTAGTTCGAATATCGACTTGTATTCCCACTCACTCTTGAACTCCGAAAACTTATCTTCTCCGAACCTCCGAAATAAAGGACTGACGATCAAGGAGGGCGCAACATCAAAGTTGAAGCCAAGTCCTTACGACTCCGAACACACGACTCGGACCGACTTGCGTCAGCTCAGACCTGACGCGAACTCGGACTCTAACAACCATGGAAGACCTCAAAGAACAAGACAGTTTCCAACTCAACTGGAAAATGTTAGCAAATGAATTGGCTGATGCTGACCCTCAATACTGGTCATCCCCTGAGAGATAAATGCTCTGTCAAAGATATATTGATGAAATATTAATGTAGATATACATACCTGGAGAAAAGATGGTGAATGCTCTGTCAAAGAGAGTATTCTCACAGTCTCCTATGATCCATGGTGTGTTTGTTTACATAATCAGCATCCATACAACAAACAAATACACAGGATTAGGAATTGTTGGGAATATTGCGAGTTCGCACCACAACATTACATGTGACGTGTCTGCATTACATAAGTAGCGCTGTAGCTAAAATTTTCCTCGTCGAATTATAACCATCACCCACGTCTCGTAGTGCGTGCTTCAGGGGAAATTCAACATAATTCGACCACACCCGTATTGGATGACTCGAGTGTACTGACTCATCCTCTTAATCACCTTCTTGAAAACCGCAAAAACATATCATATCTGAATTACCCCTGTTATGTCTGAAGACCGTGATCTAACATTCGCTCCCCTTACCGATGGGAACTATGCAGAATGGGAGATACGTATGGAAGCAGACTTGGTGGAACGAGGACTGTGGGAATATGTTTTTGGGACGGTTATGAAACCAGAAGGTGATACAGTTGGTGCCAGGAAGGCCGTTGCGGAGTACGAGATGAAGATGAGGCAGACCAGGGCCAGGATGATCAAGAGGGTCACGGCCAGTCAGTTGCCCCATATGAAGGATCTCGACCCGAAGAAGGTCTGGGCAGAACTACGGCACGTCCATCAGGCTCAAGGTTTTGGTTTGAAGCTGGCGATGCGGCGTGCGTTCATTAATGCAAGGATGAAGGTGAACGAGTCTCAGGAGGTTGTGGAAACCATGGCATCGTGGATTGGCAGGGTGAAAGGCATGCATTTTGGATTAGAGGCCATTGGAGTGGATGTGACCGACGACGATGTTATCCTTGTGCTCACAAACGGACTACCTATGGTCTACAATCAAATCATCGTCATGTTGGATGCCGCTCGTCCAGAAGATATCACACTCGAGAATGTTATCACTTGGCTTGCAAATGAAGAACGGCGACAGGAGATTGAGGTTGTCAAAAGGGAAGATGACAAGGCCAACCTTGGAGAATCCGCACTTGTTGTCCAGAAAGGACGCGATGTCTCAGAGATTGTCTGTTTCGGTTGCAGGAAGAAAGGTCACTTTCGCTCTCAATGTCCAGAGAGGAAAGAGGGGACAGCTGCTGTTGCACATGATTCCGATGAGTCATTTGCTTTTTAACTCATGTGGTGCTTCACTCGAGAAGGTGTGTTGGGAATATTGCGAGTTCGCACCACAACATTACATGTGACGTGTCTGCATTACATAAGTAGCGCTGTAGCTAAAATTTTCCTCGTCGAATTATAACCATCACCCGCGTTTCGTAGTGCGTGCTTCAGGGGAAATTCAACAGGAATTACATTCAACAGAAGTGCAGGGTCTAAGCCTTGCTTTGATGTCTTTCTGTTAACAAATGACATTCCTGAGGAGGTCCTGTTGCACCCCTGCATACAAAAGCTTACTGAAGGTGGTGTGGATCTCATTGCAATTGGCAATGTTGGTGTCAGTGCCAACTTACAAACTATGTTTTGCAATATGATTGACTGTTCTCTGTAGGACATACTTATGTAGTAAATGTTCACATGGTCCGGAGGGACATAACATGATTGCTGCTGTTATGAAAGTAAGATCACTTGACATTCAAAGGTCCATTGATCTTACAAGTAGTATTTTCCGATGTATCGCCCAAGATTTTTTTTTTGAACAACGTGAAGAATGTCCCTTCCTTCTCTCCAACCATCGACCTCGCTGTCTGGGAGTATATACTTGGTCTCGGAACTTGGGGTACCGCGCTACATGAGCATGAGTGGTCATTCGAAAGCGAAAGGTATTTTGAGACCAATGGCTTCCATGTCAAGCGTCAAGCAGAGTCGCAGGGTTGTGTTGGCTCAGGATATATATAGGATAGACTTCACAACCCTGGAGAGGTGTCAGATGGCACAATTTGTGCGCAACTTCTGGCTACGTAGCTGAACTGTTGTATATTCCGCTTCGTTCCGTCCAACGAGTTATATAGATTTTTTATTGTTATTAAACAGCTTTCATAGGCTCCAGAATCAGGATACACTAATGAATAGTCATCAACCATGAGTATGTTGGTAGTAAGCATATAAGCAACTGTGGTAATTTTCTCTTATTAGATTCATACGGCTATCCCTAATCGATTAATCAGAGGTGATGATTTATGGTATGTCATATATAGCTGTCGTCAAAACATGGACAGCATAAGCTAGGTGCTCCACCAATGTCACATGACGAAACATGACAAAAAGAAAGAAAACTTAAACTTATTCCACAGTTGGATTTCCGGGAAAATGTAACCTATAATGTGTTTGTGTGGTAGTTCTGCATAAAAAATGCATTGCACGGAATTTAGTCTGGTATTGAAAGAGGAGATAGCTTTGCCTGTCAGAAAATATTATTGGACTATAGTATTCAATATCTGGCGCCGAGGTCACGTATTCGTCACGGCTATGTCACGCGATGTATCCAGATGTTGGCGTATGCAAAAAAATAGGGTTAATAGACTCCTGTAGACTCTTAACCGGCTTGTTGAAATGTGTTGATACTCATCCTATTCATATATTCTAAGTTTAGATTTAATGGAGAAGAAACACCCTTATAAGTTGACAGACTAATGGCGAGTTTCGGTAAGAATATTGATATAGACGTATTCTAAAGGCGAGTGGTGTCAGGTTGCCTCGCCCAATTTTTTAGGCTGTAAGTTGATAGGCGTCCCAGCCCTAAAACAGTAAAATACAGACGCGTATCGTTTCCATGGTGTCTCCGAGTCGCGGTGTTTTGATTTAATTCCCCGGGAGTCTATACAAATACAGTACTTACGTAAACCTTCACTAGCTAATCATGCAGCAGCGCTTTTGAAGCCGGGGATGCCCATATTGACCGAGGAAACCGGCGATTTGTGGCAGTTGCTTCTGTATCACGTGTGGTCAGTGGCCTGTTTCGCTTATGATAACGTTTGTGTTCTGTGTTCAAGGGGTTCCATAAATAGTTGCGATCGGCTCCCCAGCCGTGACACGATCGATCGACACCCGCTTCTCACATCTTAACCACTTAACCAGCGCAGCGCCTGTTGTTTGTCGAAATGTCCCAAAACTTCTTCATCTCAGGCGATCCGCTGTCTCTTGAGCGAATACGCTCTATTCTTATACGTCTGGAGGACACTATCATCTTTAAGTTGATCGAGCGTGCGCAGTTTGCACATAACCCGAAAATATATCAGCCCAATGCTTTCAAGGAACTCAGAGACATTGGTTTTGAAAAGAGCTGGCTTGAATGGTTCTTGAAGGAGATCGAGACGTTTCACGGTATGTATATATTCATAAGCCAGTATCCACGAGACATTTGTATTGAACACTTTCCACAGCCAAGGCGCGCAGGTACACGAGGTAAGTAAACACTCTAATGTGGTTGAAACGCGTGTGTTGCGATTGATTTTACATATATAGCCCGGATGAATATCCTTTCACCGATGATCTTTCAAAACCAGTTCTGGAACCTCTGCAATTCCCGAAAATTCTTTACCACAATACCGTCAATGTCAATGCTGAGATCCTCAAATTTTACACGACCGATATCGTGCCACGTATCACCAAACAGGCTACAGAACAACTCGCCGCTGCCAAACGTGCCAATGGCATCATGCGAGACGGTGAAGCAGACGACGACGGAAATTATGGTAGCGCTGCAACAGCCGACGTGGAAGTTCTGCAAACCATTAGCAAGCGAGTACATTACGGTGCGATTTCCCCGTTATATTCCCCCCC
>QLPG01000353.1:0-13034 GCA_003314385.1 Gomphus sp. MG54 | reverse complement strand
TTGGATTGATAGACCGACTGAGGAAGAATACTTGACGCGGATGTGGACAGAGGAGATAGAGGAAGGAGAACTGGAGAAGTATTGACGAACACCGGGAACGTAGTAGATGGAGGTTGTTGAGATATCGGATCATTAGTGGGAGAGGAAGAGGATGGGGAAGGATCATCCTTCTTAGGTGCACTGGGAAGTACAGAGGAAGGAAGACCTTGAGTTTGCAAGGCTTTCAAGACAGCTTCCCAACCTTCTTCGAGAGATTTGACTCTGTAGCTATGTCAGCTGGTTACAATTAAACAAGTACCAAAGATATCTACCTTTGTTTGAGCTCAGCGTTTTCCCGGTCCTTCTCGGCACCATCTCGGCGTTGCCGTTCCTGGTGAAGCTGCGCACGGAGCTGATCATTCTCTTGCTGAAGAGTGCGAACTTTGTCTTCGAGGTGAGCAAATTGCGCCTTCCGTTTGTCGCGCGAGTTCTGTGCAGCGATACGATTACGATGGGCACGAGCTTCACGTTTTTCTTCAGGGGTGGCTTCAGTACGAGATCGCTTGCGAGGAGGACCAACACTAGAAGATGTTGAGCTAGTAAGTACCAAAGACGGGTCAATGGCAGGTGACTGAGGTGAGACTGATGCCTCTGAAGGCGGGGATGGTAAAGATAAAGAAGAAGGGTCCACAAATGACGGAGATGGCATGGGGAAGAAGCGCCTCGTAGTTAGACGTGTACGTAGGTATTGCGTAGGTATTGCGGAGACTTGGAGATGAAAAGGAGTGTCGGCGGTACTTAAGAGGATGGTTGGTGATGGATGGCGTGTCACTTGCAGTGCTGACGTGGCACTATTTACGGGGTAAAGGGGAGCGCTTATGTAATTTGCTTCCGCTCATGCAGGCAAAAAGAAGACTGCAAGTATTGACTCATATTACAGCCATTCTGTCTGAAAATAAATATAGAACCTCTTCAACCCAATATTAAGTGCCTTGTGACAAAAAAACATCATGAGAAAATCTGTTTAACTGCTGGAACAACCCAAATCAAATCAGACCTATTGGACATTTTCTGGTAATATAATATACATGTATACAGAGGGTACGGAGCAATTTCAATGAATCAAAGTCCATTAGAAGATTTTATAGTGTACTATAGCTCAGACAAGAATTCCTGTAAAAACTACTTATCTCAGCTGTAGTCCAATGGATTTTGATTCATTGAAAGTGTTTTGTACCCTCTTGTCAAGTCCATGATACCGAGCTCTGATCCACTTGGCAATACTGACCGACCAACCCTTACCCACATCACTCCTCACTCTCACTACCACGCGGTCTCAGTTCGGTACAACCGGTTCATCATCTGGACTACTCCTCTCAACCTACCCCCTCAACCCCTTACTATTCTCTCTTTCCCTGACCATTCCCTTACCAGTTCTCCCTCAGAACATTTACTGTTCCTTTATTATTTGGTTGTGGCCCTATTGTTTTATCTTTGGCCATTTTCCATTGTTCTATTCCACTCTCCCATTATCTTATTCTCAGCCATCTTTCATTATTCTATTCTCACTTACATTTCTTATTCTATTCTTGATCACTGTGGATAATACCTCCACATGATTCTTCATACCTTATTGTTCTCCATTCCTTATGCCACCCTGTTCCACATCTTGCTTCGTAACCTATATAAGTAGCAGATGTATGTAGATAGTTCCTCACTCTGAATATCAACTTGGTTCGCATCTTCTTGTCTGCCCTCCTCTTGTCTAAAGTCCTTCGCTCAAGCCGAAACTCTTGGCACCTTCACGGGCCTCTCCTCTCTCTAATTCAGTGGCACACATGGAACAGCTGTTACGATGTAGAGAAAGGATGTAATCGTAATATATTTAATCTCCCAAAGGTGAGGCAATGGCAAGGTTCTGGATGGGGCTTGGCTTCAACGTATTGTGTTGTGCCCACTAGACCACACGGTCCCCAATTTCGTAAAGGCAAGACAGACAGAAATGAACAGAGGAACCTTAGTCAAAATCAAGGTTGATTTTCTGACTGAAGACTGAACTATGAGTACAAGATCTTTTATACTACTTTCTAATCTATTAGGAGTTGAAGAGATTCCTATAATAGAATGAGAAAGCCGAGGATCATGAAAAGCGAAAACAGAATACTACGCCCCAAATAATGATCTCCTCTGTGACATTGTGGAGTGACATGTCATTCCGATTCCCAACGGAGTTACCCTAAGGAACATAATAGTGGATCGGACATAAAAGACTGAACGAAATTGCAAATGAATGAAAATGGAATGGAACGTAAATGAAAGGATATTAAATGTAAATGAAGACGGAATGGAATAGTGAGCATATGGAATGTGATGTAAATGAGTGGAGCGAATTAACAGGAGCATGTGACGCCAAGACGGATACAGGAGGTGCATATAGTCCGTGGGCTGAGGGCATATGGTTGGATAAGTGAGTGAGAGTGGAGTTGGGCTCAATGGGCTGAATTGAATAGTTGGGCATGTCGGCATATGGTTCCTGACAACAGCAGGGTGCAACGCACAAGCACATTGAAGCCTAGCCACCCCAAACGGTCTGCAGGACTTGACTAACTTCTCAGCCTTACCCAGTCATAACACCTCTGTATACATATATATTATTATAGCAGAAAGTGTGAAAAGGTTTTAAAGACAACAATTCAGTCTTGGTTGCAAAGACTCAACCTATTTTGGAGTCACTACCTAAAGACAACAACTATCATAAAAGGTAAGCAGTAATGAGAATAGAGCATAGATGGTTTAGTAATCACTTCTGTCTTGGTTGCTGTCAGGAACCGTACACCGGCAAGCCGACTATTCAATTCAGCCCACTCAGCCCAACTCCGCTCTCACTTGCTATTCAACATTACACCCTCAGCCCACGGACTATATGCACCTCGTGTATCCGTCTTGGCATCACGTGTTCCTGTCAATTCACTCCACTCATTTATGTCACATTCCATATGCTCGCTTTTCCATTCCATCTTCATTTACGTTTAATATCTTTCATTACATTTCATTTCATTTTCATCTGTTCGCAATTCCATTCACTCCTTTATGTCCGATCTGCTATTACGTTCCTTAGGGTAACTCCGTTGGGAATCGGAGTGACACATCACTCCACAATGTCACAGAGGAGATCATTATTTGGTACATAGTATTCTGTTCTCGTTTTTCACAATCCTTGGCTTTCTCATTCTATTATAGGAATCTCTTTGACTCCTAATAGATTAGAAAGTAGTATAAAAGATCTTGTACTATTAGTTCAGTCTTCAGTCAGAAAATCAATCTTGATTTTGACTAAGGTTCCTCTGTTCACTTTTGTCTACTTCACTTTTACAAAATCAGGGACCGTGCAGTCCAAGTGGGCGCAACGCAATATGTTGAAGCCAAGCCCCAATCCAATTGTCTCACCATTGGGAGATTAATAAATTACGATAATGTCTTTTATCATCATCGTAACAGTTGCAAAGACTGAAGTGACTAGCTACTCTAACGGCTTACTTATATGTAAGATGGACAGTAAGAAAGTAGACAATGGAGATGATAAACAATAGAAAGAGACAATAGATATATGAGACAATGAATGGCAATGTCCAGTATGGGAGAACAAAGGAAAAAGATAAACATTTGGTTTTACACCTATGGCCACTCATGCTCATGTGCTGTAGTAAGTGCCAGCCTGAATATTTGTGTAATCTTCACACTCCCCCTCAGACCAAGTCACTTACTCCATTCCTAGCAACCAAATGCACCATTCATGTTCAAACTGGTTTAAGGCTTTTTATTAGGAACTGCTATGCCAGCATGCCCAACTATTCAAATTAGCCTGTTCAGCCTAACTCTACCTGACTCACCTATTCAACCATAGGCCCTTCTGCCTTCAAATTCAATGCACCTCATGTATCCATCTTGGCATCACATGAAACTTTCAATATGCTCCACTCATTTACATCTGTCCCCATATGCTAGCACATCCATCTTCACTTTTATTACCTTTAATATTTTCCTTTTACCTTCTGCTCCACTTTCCTTATTCACAATTCTGCTCTTTCATTTACATACTCTGATATCTAATCTGTTACTACATTCCTTATATGGTAACTGTGTTGGGAATTGGGGTGACATGTCACCCCTCAATGTCATGGAGGAGATCAAGATTGGGACATAGTATTCTGTTCTCACTTTTCTCAATCTTCAGGCTTTCTTATCTATTATAGGAATCTAGTCAACTCCTCATAGATTTGCAAAGTAGTATAAGATCTTGTACATTCGGTAGTCCATTCTTTAGTCAGATAAATGACTAAGATTTCAACTAAGCTTCTTCCATTTATCTCAGTCTTTATTTCTGCTCTTGCTTTTATAAAATTAGGGTCCAGTGCAGTCCAGTGAGTGCAATACACAAGTTGAAGCCATACCCTATTCAGAACCTCACCATTGCTTTGCCTTTGAAAGATATTACTTTGAATTACGACTATGTCATTTCCTTACATTGTAACACTTTTGTAAGAAAGTTGGCACTGTTTTGGACTCCAGGGATATGTGAAGAGTGAATTGTTTTAGAACATATTCCTGAGAAGTTTCTTGAGAATGTCATCATATACCAGGGTCTGCTCATATAGGGTTCCTGTTGGCTTTGACAAATGCTTCATTTGCCTCTCGGTCTCTGGCTACCCTCTGAGCCACCTGATACCATCCTTCCAGATCATCAAGGCTAGGGCATCTGTGACCAAGCAACACCACTTTGGTCTATATTCCTGGGTTGAGGTGTTTTTAGAATTTAATCACAGTCATTTTGTCATCATCATACTTGGCCAGGTCTACTAGCTTGACAAATCGGTCAATGTATTCCTCTACCAAGCCTTTGCCCTAGTACCAGCCCATTCCTTCAAGTTGTTTCAAGGCTGAGAGCTGTTTGTTTTTTGGGCAGAAGTGTTTTACCAGGCCTTCCAGTTTAAGTAGTAGGGGTGTCCCATTCTCTCTTCACAGAACCTTATTAGTGAAATAAGCTGCTCATCCCAATTTGAAGTACAACAGGGCCCAGTGGATACAGGCTTGGTCATTGGAGAATTGCTCACCACAAACCATGAAGTAAATGGTGTAGGAGTTGAGGAAGGCTTGGCCCCTCTCTTGCTCTCTGTCAAAGTCTATGGGAGAGGCTGGCCTGACTTGAATGTTTGCTCAGGACATGGGGTAAGTGGTGGGTATATGTATGCTAGGTGTAGGGTCATCTTTGGGGTCAGTAAACCCCAAGCTTTTGTGTATATGTGTATTATTAAGTTTTGACATAATCACCCATAGGGCTTCACTGATTGATAGCTGTGTTGGCCACTCTATTTTCCACCAGTTCTTGCTCCAACCTTAGAAGTCATTTGTCAGCATCCATCTTGGGGTGCATTATCGGGGAAGAATTGATTGGCTCTGACACAGCTATGGAGGAGGGGGAGTCTGGTATCTGATATGTAAGTGAGGCAGTGCTCTTTGAATTGCAATTGCTGAGACTGAAGCCACCTATGGTTGCACTGTGACATGACACCCAGTCCTTGTTTGGTAGAAGATTTCCTGATATGAGGGCAACCCCTGTAGCATCTGTAGGTTATCTCACAGAGCTGACAAGGGGGAAATCTAAGAGGAAACCTTAAGCCCCCTTGTCAGTGAGTCCATACCCTATATACCCTTTGCCCACACCTTACTTCTTCAACATACCTTACCCTCCAACTGGGTGTTGGAGCTAAGATGTGTAAGCACCAAATCCAGTAGGGTATAGAGGTCCCGGTCATGTTCGACTGGGACCATATATATGTTGAACAACTAGAAAGCAGCCCCTCAGTGAACTGCCTGTTCACTGAGGTGCGTATTCCCTCTGCACGCCTAGATACAAAGACACTGATTATATTGTAGTCCTTCTGTATCTAGGTATAGTAATAATACATACCAGTAAACCCCCCGTTCACTGAGTCCTTCTGTATCTAGCTACTGTGCATAACCGCTACACTGGGCCCTCAGGTATGCAAACCCAAACCCCTGGTAGCTGGCCCACATTGTCAGTATCTCAGCTCGGCATTGTACAGGCCCATGGTGAGTTTGCCTGACTTGCAGAGAGTGCATCTCACACCCATCCCCTCCTCAGTCCATGCCCCTTTGCTCTCTGCTCTTCAATTTCAGTTTGGTCTGGAAAATGGGTCATCCCCTGACAGTTACGATTAGGAGAGCATGTCCCTCCTTTTTACTCCTGGACATAAGCTATGGCACCAACTATTTACAGTAGTTCTATATTGTCAATGGTAATGACTTGATGGTCTGATTGTACCTACATCACTCATTGCCAACCAAGGGGGGCCAATAAAATAGTAGTATCACCTTCAGTCCATGATGCAAAAAGTATCAAATATAGCAATCTACAGGTGAGTTAGTATGTCAAAGCTATATCACTGCCAAATGTGCATTCTCAAAAGGACATCATGAAGTTAACTTTATGCAACATATCATCACATCACAGACTTTCAAGGCCAAGATGGTAGTTGGTTCTTGAGACAGCACTACATTGATGCCTGATATTTGTAGCTACAGACTTATTGAAACCGAAGGATAATGTCGACCAGGTAAGAAAATAAAAGGATTATATCTGTAAATATATACCCCCAAGCAACAATCAATACTAGAAATATTTTTCCAACCAACAAACTCCCCAACAAAATATCTAAGATTTTATCATAACAATCTTGTTTAGAAGATTCTTTGCAAACTTGTGTTTCTTAATGTTTTCTATGGATTATCTGAAACAAAACTTTATAACTTCCAGAAAACTATCAAACTGTTACATTGGCTCGCTAGCTCGAATATCACTCCCAAGTTTTTTTTTTTCTTTTTCTTTTTTCTCTTTTCTTTTTTCCCATATGACAGCCGAAACAGTATGATTTAGCTTTGCATAAAGCTCTACCCCTATGCAAAGACATCAGTAGCCATTCTCTTACTCTGAATTTCCTCAAAGGCGGCTGCGACCTCCTGGTCGCTCCATGTAGGTTGGGCAACCTTGATCATATTGTGAACTACTTCCTTGATACCATTCGCGACACCTGGTGAACCGCAAGTGAAAAACTGAAAACACCAGTCGCAATTAGTCAGGATAATGGGTCTCCAGAAGAGGGAAAAAAAAAACATAACTAACCTTGGCGCCACTGTGGAAAGCCTGTATGACGGCATCACGATCGCTCCACACACGACTAGGGGGAGTAGTGAGTTTGGAAGGGAAGCTCTGCACCAGGAGATATAACTTACTCTTGAACATACTTGCAGCCATCACACTGGTCTGACGCACGGCTGAAGGCGGGCCTAATCTCCAAAAAGCCCAACTTCATCCATTCTTTGAAATCATCGTTTGCGTAGAGGAAATCCTCATCGGGATAACGGCATCCATAAAAGAGCATCATTTTGCCAACGTTACGGCCAGATACCACCTGGATAGAACGTTCTTGCATGAATCCTCGCATGGGTGCGATACCTGATCCAGCAGCATACATGACCACTGGTAACGAGGCGTCCTCAGGAAGGTGGAAGGCGAGTGAAGAACCACGGACACCTATAATAACAGGTATTGAGAAGACTAAAAAAAATCACGATAAACAATTCTTACCGACATGAATCCGGTCACCAGGCCGAACACTTGCAAGATAGTTTGATGCGACCCCCAAAAATTTATATGGTCTGTTAGAACCAGGGGGCACCTCGACGACGGACAATGTGAGTGTAACGTGCTCTGGATTCCACAAAGGAGAGCTTGAAATGGAGTATTGCCGAATACGCATAGCGGGGAGAAAATTAAGGAACGTAGCCAAAGGGATCTCGATATCACGGTACAATTCAAGAATGTCAAGCACACTGAGGTGTTTGTCGGAGACCTCTTCTTTATAGTTAGCCGCGAGGGCCTCAAGCTTGCTTGCTGTAGCCTTTGAGCTCAGTTTGATTAGGTCTTGGACGTTCTTTCGCGTGGCCGTCTGCGAGAGCTCAACATATCCAGTGAGCACCTCGGAGACACTGACAGGTACATTTGTAGGCAGTGTGGATGGAACTGTCGACTTGATTATGATCTTTGGATAATGTTAGCGCAGAATCGCAGATGAGTTAACTCGCCAGAAAATACATACTTGCTGATCAGGAACAAGACCAAATCGACTGAGAACACGCCGCACAGACTCTGCAGGATTGCTAGGGAGGACAGACAGATAATCACCGGATTGATATGTGACATTTTCAGGCAAAGCGATTTCTGCAAGCACAAGTGTAGATTAAATATCAATCGAAGAACAAACGAGGAAGAGCACCGACCAATATGGTGTTTCGCAGGCACTCCTGGCTTAGTGAGCAGGCGGTTTTCAATTACTGTACCAAGACCCGAAGCTTCGTCCCGTTTGAGAACTGCCGCTCGACTTGTGCTAGTAACCTCGACAGATAGTGTTGTGCCAGCTTCTTTCTCAGTGCTGACCTTGTCGCCGTAAGCCTGTCCAAATTACTTAGCAAGTCTTCTTCATTCGAGCGAGTCAAAACCAATACCTTCCCCAGTGCTTCCCAAAGCGTGGGCACCCAGTTGTCAAACTAGTGAGCATGACACGTGAGAAATCTCAGACGATGAACAAAAAACATAACCATCTACGCACGACGTCGAAAAAGTCGTCAGCACCTGAATCGGCTGCCGCACGCTCGAGCAGCCGCTGTCCACCACATTCTCCAATGAGATTATCTACCAGAATCGGGATTCTCTGGTATGTCTGCACCCAATCGTGATGGCCACATCCGAACACGGCAAATCTAACATTGCTGAATGCACCCTTTCCAGAAAGTTTAAGCGCTTCCACAAAGCGTCCAGCATTGTCGGGGGGTTCACCCTCATACGAAGCCGTAAGGATGATTACAGGTCCGTCAGTTGGTATCTTGGACTCAATCGAGTCCAGCGTCACAACCTTGGAATTGAAACCTGTTGAAACCAAGTTATAGCAAGGAGCCCACATTACTATGTTTGTGATTGACCTTTGGCCGATCCTTGTGTAGCGACACGTTGTGCAAAGTCCTTACAAGTTCCCGAGTTGCTGCCATAAGCAACGTACAACGGCAGACTGCCTTGGACGCTTGTCGGCTTTTCGTCCTGGACAGTGGACTGCGTGGGGGTAGGTCCGGTATGGATTGTCAACGGAGCTCCCTCACGGACACGAGCACGAATGCGGAATCCAGTAGGTTTGATGGTAAGAGTACTTTTAATCTATTGAGGTGCTGATATAAGCTTCGAGATATGACCAAAAATAAAGTGAGAACACACCTGGAGTTGATAAGAGGGGTCATCAAGGAAAAGGTCGAACTTTTGGAATATAGATGCTATAGCAATGAGAGCCTCTTGCCAAGCTAGTGGTCTAGAACAGTTACGGTGTATTTAGCTCAATAGAGTGTTTTATGGTAGATGTCCGTACCTCCCAATACATGCCCTTGCACCATTACCCCAGGGTTTCCAAGCATTTTTCTACAAGATAAGCTGTTTAACGCGACAGCGGGCAGTATAGAAGATTCGTACAGGTGCTCTCTCAAAGCCACCATCTAACATTCTCTCAGGACGGAACTTATCCGCCTATCCAGAGATGATACCCTATCATCAGCATATCAATCCTGGGTAAAATAAACCTAAAACTCACGTCGTCGCCCCAGACCTTAGTGTTCCTGTGCAGCTGCGCTGCCAAAATAGTAACACCTGCATCCTTCGGGATCTTATATTCTTTGTCCTCTGACTTGACGATTGTCTCTTCAAATGGCTCGACGGTGAATGCCGTCACAGACGGAGTGATTCGAAGTGTCTCTCGAAGCACCGCTGCAGCACACATTATAATGTCAGTTCGAATGTCACAAGAGAAATTGAAGGAAAGAACTACCTGTGATGTAAGGGAGCTTCGTGAGGTGCTCTAGCCTGATGGGATCCTTGCCTAGCACTTCGTCGACTTCAGCACGTACCTTAGCGTACGCGCTCGGATATTTCAACAGGTGATTAATCTTAAGTGGGGATAAGCATAAGCCAGAAAATTACCGGGCAGAGGAAGAATAATCACAGTAAAAGAAAGCAGCCCAGAAGTTGTTTCATGGCCCGCAATGAGGAATGTCACCAGATTGTTGGCAATCGATTCGTCAGACAGGCCAAGTCCTGTCACGGAGTCCTTGGAGGCTAGCATGAGACCAAGAAGGTCATCAATGTCTTTCCCGCTTTCTTTTCGCTTTCTGATGACTGTTAACCCAGTGAGCCAGACGAAGACAAGCCAACGCGGCATATAAGACTTACTTTCGTTCGTTAGATCCAACATGACTTTTTTGTCAGCCTCAAACTGGGCATTGGCAGATGGTACAAGGTAGCTTTGCACCAAAGCAGGCCTTTTCGCCCTACGACCTGCTTCAGAAAGGAAACTATCGGTGTAGGTGAGTAGAAGATATAAAAACAAAGGCGCAAAGCTGAAAATGACTAACGATCCCATAGCGGTTGCAAAGGGAACCTTGTCCAGCTAGAAAGTCCACGATCAGGTTCCGCGCCTTGCTTCCGTGAAATGGAAACGCTTACACTATAGAAAGAGTTGAGACGATATGACATCGCACATCTGTGAAACAGTGAGCTGAGGTTATTCATATCATCCACCATAGTACATACAAGGCAATTGTATCAAAAGCCAAACGGGTAAACTCCTCGCTCGGGTCAATCACATGCTCTGGTCCGAACCTAAGGTAGAAGTAAATACTCTGCCATTTTGAAATCCGACGGGAAATTACCTCTGTGCAACCAGAAAGAACGGGTGAATAAGATGAACAGCGAAAAAGGCATACTTCTCACCTCCCATTTCGCTAAAAGCTGCGAGGCGATGTCTGTCATGGAAGAGAACATTCCTCGAATTTTTGCAGGTCCAAAAGCAGGCATGAGGATACGATCTGGGAATATCAGACTAGGGCGGAAGAGCACGAGGAAGAAACTCACGAGCGATACCCCAATTTTGTTCCCCATGGAACGCAGTGAAGAGGCCATCCCCAGTGAGATGACGGACTTCGTGGAGGTTACCTTTGATTGCCTTGTGGAATTTCTTTTCGTCACAAATTTGGTCCACAAGCTCTATATTGGAAACAATGATAGAGATACGTCCTGGGAGACATATGGTTCAGACTGAGACCACGAGCAGTTAAACATGGGCGCACCAGGAAATTGGAGTTGATAGATTGGACCGTACTCTTTGGCAAGGAGCATAAGAGATCTTACTGGGAGCTAGAAGTAATAGAAGTAGCACTGATCAGATCCACGTAGCGGACACCGACACTCAGGATGAAGACAGACCTCATTTTCTATGAGGTGTGCATTGCCCAGAAATGGGATAGTAGGCCTAGAATATGGCTATCAACCACAAGAGGATACAGCGGACAAGGTGAGGCCTCACGGGCGGGGAATAGGTGAAACCATGTACGTTGATGTAGTTGTTGGTGCAGCGGAGGATGTGTGCAGTGAAGATGCAGTCTCAGCGACACCGTATATATACCCTATTCCCCACAATCATCTCAGACATTACGTCGCTCAACATGCTTCAATCCTTTCCGATCACGGGTCAGGGGTATTAAGGCATTAGATGGGCCGAGCACGATAAAGGGTCATCGGAAACAGCTTCTTGCGCGGGATCTAATTTAGTGATGATGGCAATATTGTCAACACTTGGATCCTTTTCGTCAAGCAGTGATACTCTGGAAAATTTGGGACAAGTCTATATATTGAGCAGTGCTGTACATGGAATTTGGACAATGGTTGTGGATCACATATGCTCGGGAGCAAAAAATCGCAAAGGAAACCGGAGAGCCCGAAATTTCACGTGTCACACTTCGGAGGATCTGTTGTAACGCGACGGTGACACACCACCACTCTCTCTTCTGATGCGTTCTTGTCCGCTCGTTACGCGTTGTCAGTTGGAAATCGGTCTAGATGAGAAAGCGGTCTATGGTAAGAGGAGCAGCAGAGGCCGAATAAACACGGTCGAGAACACTTGGGTATCGTGGAATTCCTTAATCTCAGCCTACCCGGTTCCTTGCTAGAGATTTCTGTTCCGCCTTGAACGCCTCGTCCTCTTGATATAGCCGCTTCAAGTACGTCCGTGTACTCTCACCCGGGAGCATGGGCCTATCACGGACATTTCGCGACTGTGTCGTGTTGGCTGGGTGATATGAAGTGGAAGGCCCGGCTTCTTGTTGCGGCTGATGCCCTGGTATATGTGGAGGAGTAACGTCGGGGATCGTCGTATTGTGAACCGACCTCAAGTGCTTCACCATTGACCTTGCCGATGTCAGGTCACACCCTTGAACGCGCAAGATCATCAGCATTAAAACCTGCAGTTACAAAACTGACATACCGAATGGACAAAGAAGTTTTTCAGGATCCAGGTGTGAAGTCTTAACATGGGAGAAAAGATGTAAAGCAGTGGCGTATGTGTATTTTTTGCATTCGCCCCAACGACACCGATATGGGCGGGATGGCTGTCCATTGTAACTAATTATCAAGGAAATTGAGTGACTTAATGCCATATACGCACCACACCCTCTTGCGGTGGGATCACTGCGCAATGTGTCGTCTCCACATGCTATATCAAAGTCGTCAGCTCTCTTTCCCCAGTCATCTTGCATTAATTGCGGAGTAAATACCATCATCAAATATCTCCAACTTTGCGGAACGGCGTGGCACTCCTTCCACTTACATGGGCGGTTATAATGAATGTCCTCCAATGCTTGAATAGCTCTTGCCTCGTGTGATTCATTCCAGATATGCTGCATATCACTGGCCACAGAGGTGTTGACCACGAGACAAGTTCCCAAGAGGAGTTCGCAGTTCGAGAGAACACATTTGAAACATTCTTATATATGAGAATAGGATAAAAGGAAGTATTCTTAGCTCGTGGATTGTGTGTGGGTTTGTTAAAAGGCGACAAAAGTATCCAGTATGTGAGCGCCAAAGTTCGAAGTAAGCGCCTAGTGAC
>QLPG01000352.1:0-24323 GCA_003314385.1 Gomphus sp. MG54 | reverse complement strand
GACTGAATAACCGATTTCTGGATGTCCGATATATATTCCGAGGTTCCGCGTTTCCGAACCTCTGAAGACTCCGAAGTCAAGGTTCCGATACTTTGATAACTGACGCGCAGGACCATTGCGTACCTTACTTCCTTGTTCTTCTTTCCTATTGACCCCTTGTACTCCCTTTCTCCTTGTTTTATGACTGGCAAAGAAAGTACAAGGACAGTCGCATGTATATAGTCTCCCAGTCGACTAGACTGTTTGCTAGTACGAATATCGATTTAGTCTCCCACCAGTTTCCGATTCATTTCCAGTAAACTCCGCCTCCCTTCTGAAATTAGGGACAGACAATCGAGGAGGGCGCAACACATAAGTTGAAGCCAAGTCCCTTCGACCTCGAACACCCCAGTAACCGGATTGAACCATTCCATGACCTACCCTAAGTTCCTGGCACCTCCGTCCCCCATCCATAGTCCGTCCGACTCCCATCTCAGTCCTCGGCCCTGATACGGACCTCCATGCTAACCCGGATAACCCCTTCAGAAGTGTTAGCTAAGCGCCTGACATGCGGACTTAACACCTCCCCTAGAAGATCAGCCCCCCATGCCACCAAGGTTCGAGACCCGGATCCTTTCGATGGATCCAATTTGAGGAAACTGCAAGCCTTTTTAGTGCAGTGCATGCTGAACTTCCATGACCGCCCTGATGCTTTTGACTCCGACAGCACCAAGGTAACCTATTGTTATGGACCATGCAGCCAAACAAACCCACATTAAACCCCACAACCACCCGCACTGTTTCTGGGACCTTTCCGATCGACCAAAGCCCGAACAACCGATTTCCGAATGTCCGAAATACATCCCGAGGTCCCGCGATTCCGACCCTCTGTAGACCGCGAATCTGACCCTCCGAAGACTCCGAAAATCAAGGTCCCGTTACGATTGATAACCGACGCGCAGGACTATTGCGTACCTCACTCCCTTGTTCTCCCTTATATTGCCCCCTTGTACTCCCTTTTCCCCTTGTTTTATGACTGTCAAAGATAGTACAAGGATAGTCACTTGTATATAGTCTTCCAGTCAACTAGACTGTTTGCTAGTACGAATACTGATTTAGTCTCCCACCAGTTTCCGATTCATTTCCGGTAAACTCTGCCTCCTTTCCGAAATTAGGGACAGACGATCGAGGAGGGCGCAACACATAAGTTGAAGCCAAGTCCCTTCGACCTCGAACACCCTAGTGGCCAGATTGAACTATTCCGCAACCTACCCTAAGTTCCCAGCGCCTCCGTCCCCATCTGTAGTCCGTCTGACTTCCATCTCGGTCCTTGGCCCCGTTACTGACCTTTGCGCTAATCCGGATAACCCCTTCAGAAGTACTAGCTAAGTGCCTGACACGCGGACTTAACACCTATGTATTGTCATACCTGACCGGTACCGCCCTAGACTGGTTTGAACCAGCCCTCACCGCCCCCGACGAGCCAGACTGGCTCTATGACTATGATGGGTTCATCTCTGAGCTCAAGACCAACTTTGGACCCCACGACCCAGAGGGAGAGGCCGAAGCGGACCTCGAAAACCTCCACATGCGCGACAACCAGTGCATCACGATTTATGTAGTCGAATTCAACTGACTAGCCACCCGCGTCCACTGGGGTGACGCTGCACTCTGTTGGCAATTCTACAACGGACTTCCCGGTAGGATCAAGGACGAGATCTCTAGAGTAGGAAAACCGCATTCCCTACTCCAACTCCGCCTCCTTTCCCAATCCATCGATGCTCGTTACTGGGAACGTCGATCAGAAGTTGCCAGAGAATCTGGTTCAAACTGGAACTTCAACCACCCATACAATAGAGGAAGAACCTCCATGAATACGTACCCCGCCCCTAACACAGGCAATAAGACGGCCAACGTAAGCCAACCCGCGACCCCATCTAGTGGCAGCAGGGCTACCATGGACCGTTTGTCCAGATTAGGGAAAGACGGAAAACTTATGCCACAAGAACGCCAACGTCGATTCGAACAAAACCTCTGCCTCTTCTGTGGTAGATTGGGCCACACAGCCAAAGAATGCCCAAAATCTCCTACCACGGTCACCCAAGGACGTGCAGCCTCCATAGCAGAAGAAGTCGAGGAGGAACCCGACGCATTGGATGCCTCAGAATCCGAAGATTAGACATAGGCCCCTGACTCCAGTGCCAATCATTCGTGTTGAACAAATCGACAGCACCTACAGAGCAAAATAAACAATGCATCCACTCCCTTCAGTTCCCAAAACACCCGCGAGCCCATCGATATGCTTCAACCCTGACCCTCTGAAAACCTGTCAAAGATTCTAGTTACTGGATACCACATGCTCACCCACCACGATCCAACGATCGATAGGGTATTGAGTACTACATTGTTTAGCCTACATCTAAACTGACTCTTGGTGCCTGAGCCGCAGCACTCCAATTTGACCCCTAGAAACTTCCACTCAGGAAATCGTGACCCTCAAAACCGTACCACCCCTTAGACAGGTGGTACCACTTGTAGATCCTTTTGCTTAGCCTAGACCCTTGTTGATAACATGACAAATTGAAAACCTTGACACGTTTACTACCAAACTCGCATTTTGCAGGACACCCCCGAGTTTTTTCCAACCCTGTGCTAGCGACATCACGACAACCATGACCAAGACCACCACAATTCCGACCACGACCATTATTAATTTCAAACAAACTACAACTAGTTACCATAGAACACGGAATGATTAATATCTGGATTGGAGGGATCATAGTGCTAGAACAAGTCCACCCCCTTGCCCTTCCCTTCCTCACCCGGCCCCGACACCGAGTCAACCGGATTGGCTGACTGCCCCGCCTTGGGCATCACTTACACCACGCCCGGTGTAGAGTTGCTCTAGGTAATTAATACCTAAAAGCCTGTGCGCACCGGTCCTTTTCTCTGGCGGGATCTAGCGCAGTCATTCGACACAGCTGGAATAGGTTCTGTGACTCGGCAATGTATGAACGGAAATAGATAGTGAACGAAATATGGTGTGATGTGACAGGGACGTGACCTTGATGAGACGCAAATGCGTCACACTGACTAAGACTTGGACTTTGACTTTGGGACTTGAATACAATAGTCTAGATGTTTCTAGACTAGCCTTGACTTGGACTTGGAGACTTGACTTGACTTGGGGCTTTACCTTGAGAACTTGAACTTGGTATTACAGAGGTGAGCAAAAACCAAGCAACGATGCGAAATGATGCGAGAGGTTGGCTATGTCAGTTGAATGACAAAGCACGAGAACAAAGTATACAAAAGAGGAAACTATGGAGAAACTCTGGAGAAATGATACAGCATCGAGGCTGCACGAATAGGGGCTAGGGGCTATGATAGGGGGAGACTAACCAAAAAGGTATGGATGATGAATAATAACGAGAAAAGACTAACAGAATAGGAAACAGGTCTGAGTCATGCTGTCAAGTCCACGTACCGAGACCTATCCGCTGGCAGTGCCGACCGAGCAATCATCCTATATCCACGACCAAGTGCCCACATTGTCTGCACAACACTTGATGCGCCAGTCCCGGCTTGGCACATTCTCCATCCGCACTCCTCGGTTCGTTTCACCTTGGGACTCCCCGTCCTTGTATTATCCTCGAACGCGACCCATTGTTTTATATTCAGCCACTCCCTATTGTCCCATTTCGAGTCACAATCCTATTATATTGTCCTTCATTGTTCTATCCCCGCTTTGCATTCCTTGTTCTAATTTTGTTCATTGTGGACAACAACCACATGCTCTGCATACCTTATTGTCCCACATTCCTTATTCCACATGTCGCTTCTTAACCTATATAAGTAGGACATGCATGTACATACTTCCTCATTCTGGGTATCGACTAGGCTTAGGCCCTTCTACCTTCTTCTCTTCTGTCAAGTCCTTGACTCGGGCCAGCATTTTCAGCATCCCCCTGAGTACCTGTCTGTTGTAAATACAGTGGCACGCACGGCAAGTAGGGCGCAACGCACGAGTACGTTGAAGCCAACGCCACTACTCTTGGCCTGCAGGATCCGCCCGACCTTTTGACAACACCCCTTGGCAGTACCGAAGTCCGTCAGTACCCAACTCCTGACACATGCCAAGAAAGGGGGAAACATATAAAAGAAACAATAAGGAAGTCCACCAATAAACGTCTAACAACCTTGTCTACTACTCCTGAGGGGCCTTAGGATGAGTCAGGGGACTGAGTCATCTCGGAGTATTTCCAGGTCACAGGCAACATATCTTCCGCAATTTCTCCAGTATCCAATCTAAGGATAGGGGTCTTGGAGTAGGAGGACTAATGGGTATATGGTCATGCACTCTCATTTTGTGTTTAAGAGAGAGTTGAATGGAGTAGGCGGGGTAATCAGGATGGGATGGTGCCCTGAACTCTGCCTCGTATTCCACTCTACTCCTATCACGATATGCTGGTCTAGACGTCATTCCAAGAAATATGTATGGTTCTTGACTTTCTGGGAAATAGACTGCATCTCCTATCGCATATGACTGAGTGTAGATTGGATGGGATCGTCTTCTGAGTGAGAAATATGCTGGTGGGGGTATGCGAAGATAATGATATGTTAATGGTTCTGCCTGGATGCGTGTGTCCTGGGTGTTGTAGCGTTGCATGGGAATGAGCTCTGAAGAAGACATGATGACTAATTGGGAGTCTGAAGATTGGAGTACTGAATAGAATGGTTGGCTGTGTGATGTGGTGACAGTGAAGGTGATATGGGATGAGCACCGTCGGAGTCTGATTTGGAACATGGTTGAGATCGGTCGCTTTACTGTCACCGGATCCAACTCCATCCGATCCCCTATCGCCGGAGCAGCACCACCACACTGACAGTTCTACTTTGGACAGTCCCGATTGTCAGTGTGGATAGTGTTCCGCATCTCGGAAGCATCGGACAACCTCTTGATGTCCGCTCCCAGGGCTCGAAGACAGGCATCCATACCAACCAGAGCCTCCTGGATTAACCCCAGGATGGCCACGATCTCTGCGCAGCCAACCTTCGGAGGGGGGGTAATCACCACTTCCACCCTGGACCTCTTAGAGGAAGACCCTTCAGGGATGTCCTCGTCCTCCTGCCCCCGCTTGTTCATAGCCACCCCTCGAACAACCGGCACTCCATCCACCTTACACTGTACCCAACTGGCCCGGCAGGGGATACAGGTCTTTGCCGACGTCATCCACTCGCACCGCTTATTTCGCCTGCGACACATATTGCAGGCCTCCGTCCTCAGATATGGGAAGTGCTCTGGAACGATGGTCTGATACAAATTGGGGCGATACTGAGTCAACGCCCGACGACTGGATTCAATGGGTCCGAGACCCACCTCCCTTCCGACCTCCCATGCCTTACGAACCATTTGATTCTCGAGGTCCTTCTGCGCCGCGGAGATATGAACCCCCTCCTCCTTGCGCTCCCGACGTTTCCGATCCGCGTTCAACGCAGCGGAACTGGGTCCGATCATGGGCACCAAACGATGTTCACCTCGGGAATGCCCCCTGGACGGTGACAGGACGGTTTCCTGACCCACGGACAAAGGATGGTCCGACACAGAATCTTCAGATCCCCCAAAATCCGGCTCATTCTCATCCTCCTCCGGACTCTCATTTTCCGGCGCAAGTGAAAGGGCATGCTCCAGTTGCAATGCCTCTTGTTCAACGGCACGGGCCTTTTCTTCCTCCTCCTTCAGCGGCTGCTCCTCTATCTCCTTCAGCCACTGCTCCTCCACCTCCTTCAGCCGCTGGTCCTCCACCTCCTTCAGCTGCTTTTCCTCCGCCAACCTCTGCAGCTCGGCCTTCTGTTTTTCCTCAGCCTGCCGAGCAGCCTCCACCTGCTGGGACCGTTTTGCCTCCCAAAGGCAGACCTGCTCCTCATACTAAGCCTTCAGGATACGCATTGCCTCCGTTACATCCTCCGCAACATCCCGCGAGAAGTCCGACATGGGGGGGGTAGTCGAAAGAGGGGAAAACAACAATAAAGAAAACCCTATATATACGGAGAATCAAGCAGACGCTCGGAGAACGCCCATTATGTACAAACACCTAAAAAACATTCCCACATCCTTTTCTGCCCTATTCATGGCAAGACAAGCTTAGGACCTTGAGGGCTCGGTCCTAGTGGGGGAATACTGTTATAGCCCATGCCTTCAACAACCCACACTAACCCCCACAACCACCCCCCCCATTCCGAGACCTTTCCGACCGAAAGGACGAAGGATTGTTTTCCGTAATCTCCGTCCCCGACAAGTCCGATCGAGAATCCGCTTTCCCACTTCCGTTCCCATCATGACCGAGACACCATCTCTGAGTCCATCCCCGACCGAGACTCAATACTTTGATAACCGACACGCAGGACTATCGCTTACCTCGCTCCCTTGTTCTCTCTTTTATATTGACCCCCTTGTACTTCCTTTTCCCTTGTTTTATGACCAGCAAAAGATAGTACAAAGATAGTCGCATGTATATAGTCTCCCAGTCAACTAGACTGTTCGCCAGTACGAATATCATCTTAGTCCACCTAGTTCTGACTCACTCCAGTAAAACTTCCATCTCCTCTCCGAAATTAGGGACAGACGATCGAGGAGGGTGCAACACACAAGTTAAAGCCAAGTCCCTTCGACCTCGAACACCTCAGTGACCGGATCGAACCATTCTGCGACCTACCCTAAGTCCCCGGCGCCTCCGTCCCCCGTCCATAGTCCTTCTGACTTCCGTCTCGGTCCTCGGCCCTGTTACGGACCTTTGTGCTAACCCAGATAACCCCTTCGGAAGTGCTAGCTAAGCGCCTGACACGTGGACTTAATACATATGCATACAACACATCCATGTTGGTGCATTCAAGTTGATGCATTCGAGTTGGTGTGTTCGTGTCAGCTCATTCATGGCAGCATGCTCATATCAGCGCATCCATGTACTCCATATTCGTGTTGGTACATGTGCATACAGCATGTTCATGTCAGCACGAACGCGATGTATAACACGAACATGCCGCAGGCATGCAGGTGTGCCATGCACCCGACACCTGTTGACCCGTGGGAAAAAAACCCATGGGTTGACGGGTTTGGGTTTCCCATGGGTCAGGTGCGGGTCACCCCCATTTGACCCGTGGGTGACTGGTGCCATTCCCTACTTACTCACAGGCTCCTCCACCTCCATATCAGCCTCCTTGCTTTCTGGTTCAGGAACCTTGTCCTGGCCCCAACCCACCATGTGGATCTTACTCTGGGACAACTTGCTTTTGTGCTAGCAAAACCAAAAGTCAATAAATTAACATAAAAAATAAGAACCACTACCACTCACCATTGACCCTCCCCCACGTCCTCTCATACTCAGCCCCTTGCTGGGCCCCACCCTCGCACTCCTACCCCTCTTCCACCCAGGAACCTTCGTGACTGCCAAGGTTCTGGGGATTTCTGCCCACCTGTCCGTTCTGCTCCCTTGATCTTCAGTCTCCAGACCATCCTCCACATAGTCCATGGCCACCCAACTTGCCGCTATCAGTCTCCCCATGGTAATCGTCTCATCAAATTCCAGTTCAACAGCCCCTACCAAAACATCCTCCTTACCAGCACCACCTGTACTCCCTATAAGGTTTTGCGATTCGAACCCCCCTTTTTCGGTTGGTTCCGAGGTACCCCCATGGGCAACTAGTCCTTTGCCGGTTCCCTGCTCAACAGTGTTGGTCTTGGCATGCATTTGTTCCAAAGTTTTGATAGCAATGGGTAGGGATGATGCAGTTGACTGATGAGAAGCCTAGGAACTTCTCCAAACAGCCCATGCCATTATGTTTAGGTGTCCCCAACTCTAATATTTAATTTCTGGCTTCAGAGGTTCAGCCGCTAGAGGGGGGATCCTGTCAAGTACACGTACTGAGACCTGTTTATTTGGCAGTGCCAACCAAGCAGCCATCCTATGTTCATGCCCAAGTGACCATGCCACATGCATATCACTTGGTCTGCCGGTCTTGGCTTGGCACATCCACCACCCATACACCTACTCCTCACCCCTCAGTCCATCTCACCTTGAGACTTCTGTCCTTGTTTTATCCTCAGTCACAGCCCTTGTTTTATAGTCAAGCACTCCCTATTGTCCTATCCTTTGCCACATTTCTATTATCCTATCCTTTATTGTTCTATCCCTGTTTTGCATTCCTGCATTCTAATTTCACTCGTTGTGGATAATAACCACATGCTCTGCATACCTTGTTGTCTCACATTCCTTATTCCACATGTTGCTTCTTAAACCTATATAAGTAGGATATGCATGTACATATTTCCTCATTCTGGGTATTGACTAGGCTTAGGCCCTTCTACCTTCTTCCCCTCTGTTAAGTCCTCAACTCAGGCCAGCATCATCAGCATCCTCCCAAGTATCTGTCTGTTGCAAATCAGTGGCATGCACAGCAAGTAGGGTATAATGCATGAGTACATTGAAGCCAATGCCACTACTCTTGGCCTGCAGGACTTGGCCATTGTCTACCCCACACCTTTTAGCAGTACCAAAGTCCGTCAGTACCCAAAGCCTGACATTCTGGTACTTTTCTGACTTAGTCCTTTCACTTTTCTGACTTTCTGAAATTAGGGACAGATGATTGAGGAGGGTGCAACACATAAGTTGAAGCTAAGTCCCTCTGACTTCAAGCACCTGAACGACTAGTCATACCTCTAGGTGAATGTCCCAGGTGCCTATGGAAAGAGGTTATTTAGAAGATAGATTGTTTTGTATTTATTTAATAGATCCTTTTATTCTTTATTGTATTTCACTATAGACAGCCTTCCGTGCGATGTGAAGGTTTTGGGTTTGACTAAGCACTGACCCAGGGAGGTGGCTACAGGGGATGTGTGAGTAGATATCAGTCACTTGTGAATGACTCTGGTACTGTCAATGTATAATACCAGTGTAAGTATGCTTTGATATGTATCAGAAGTAATTCCCAGTGTGTCCACACAATGATGTATATTGCCCTGATGGATCTAGCCCAATATGGCTCAGGGTCATGTGATGGTAATGGTGAATATGCAGGGGGACAAGTGACCACCTGGTAGTGATAGTTTCTATAGAAAGTGCAATTAAACTCACAGTTACATCATAGTACACTCAATATAATGTTCCCATTGGGTCCAAGGACATGAGTGATGATGATGAAGGTAGTAGCCTGCTATAATAACACGAGTGATCCAGACTTCATCAATTATGATGATAAACAGTGTTCTTTGAGTGCAAGAATAATTCTTTATTGTCTATCTATCTGTCCCTTATAGAGACTTTGAGTCCTGAATATAATGTCTGCCATAACTACCCTGAGATGGTGTCTATATGCGGTTGACTAGATACAGGTCATCACATTTCCAATCTATTTCTATCTGTCCTGTTCGTGTGGTCCTACTCAATGTAAAAATTCTCTCTGCATGTATACACTTCTCTGTGTTCCCAATCCTGTATCTCCTCTTCATTAACTCCTAATCCCCTACCTCCTCTTGTATGGTGGAAACATGCATCTCACCCCTGAGAGACCAATATCAATATATTGTATTTTTATATCGATTTTGATGTCATTCAGTGCACTTTTTGACTCTCTATTTTTTCGTATTTTTTCTGTATTTTTACCCTCAATATTGAGGGAGATATTGTATATCTACATGTACACATCTTACGGGTGCTTGCCTATGCACCAGATGATGTGCTGGCTGGCTCCCTGGATAGGGACCGGTAGCCTGGCTCAAACCTTCAATAGGGTCAGGAGCCGGCTCTAGTATATGTGCGGGTGAAACATCACTCGCACATACTTCCCTCCTCAGTGATTGACTACGCTGAGGAGGTGAGTTGTATAATATAATTCAGTAGTGTCCAGACTGATTTTCTTATTTCTTTTACTCTGTAAGAAAATTAAATAGGTATATTTCTTGAATATACTTATAGTGGTTGACTACACTGAGGAGAAAATTAAATAGACTGCCTAAGAAATTCTCAAACCTACTGCACATTTGCTCATAATCTCATCACCTCTTTCTCTCATCTCAAAAATCCCAACTCAATACCATGAATTGACCTTCACCCTAAGTCCCCAGCACTTCCCGTCCTTTCCATTCTATCTGTGAATCCAACCCTCGACCCCCTATGACTTCAGAATCTCGACCCCCTCCATAGAACCCTTCAGAAACCTACAGAACCCTTCTGGAAGCATTTTATTAAGTGCCTGACATGCAGATTTAACACCTCAGCACTCTCTTGAGTTCCCCTCCTCTCTGAAATTAGTGGCATGCATGGAAAGTAGGGGTACAATGCACAAGTACATTGAAGCCAGCCACCCCAATCAGTCTACTGGACTTGGCCAATACCCTGCCAGCATCGTGAAGTCAGTACTTTTGCATTAGTACTCAGCCCACACAGTGTCAGCATTTTCGGTGCCTGACAGTATATTCAGAATCAAACTATCTTCCATGTTACACTTGTTACAACAGTCTTGTCTTGATGCCAATGATCTTGCCAGACTATGCTCTTACCAGTCTACTACAGGATTTTTGATCATTGTTTGAAACATAATCTCCAACTGCAACTTGAATTGTAGGTATGAATTTTCAATTTGAAGAGTAAAAAGTCAAGCACTATTCAACACCTATCATTGGGAAGGTCGTACATTGGTCGGAGTGAGGCCAAGTCTCTCACGAAGAAGCCATATGTTACCCAATGACCCCTATCTTGTGCACGAAAAGTCACGATACTACTTGACTACAACTCACTCTGTACCAATGTCGTCTTTGGGTATAACTTCTAATATGTCCCACCTCACCGTCAGTATGTGCCTTCGTTGAACACATACCCACCTGAAGAAGCCTTCGTTAACTCACCGCTTTGGTTGAAGATGCCGGTGGCGCTGTTACTTTTCAGAATGTGATTAATCCCAACACAACCCATGGTAAGTGCGACGATGCTTCGTCTCGTCTCGTGTCATTCAATTCAGTCCTTTCGGAGTTCGTGCTTATTGGTGCTCACCAAACTGATCCACATGCAGATGGACGTCGCCAGCAAATATATGATTGGCTGGCGGGTCCCGACTCCCGATCAAAACATGCTCATGCACGAAAGGAACGACAAGAAAAGACCGGATCGTGGTTTATACGGGGAGAAAACTTCAAAGAATGGAAACTCAACACCAACTCGTTCCTCTGGCTCCACGGAAAGCGTGCGTTTTCTCCTGCGTTCCTTGTTAGTCCTTTTTTGCCGCTGAGAGCCTAATACAGCTGGCAGTGGGAAAACGATCCTATGGTCCGTAGACCAGTGGTTTCTAAGAACATGTGTTAACGCATGTATTGATTAGCTCTACTATCATCGAAGAGATTGTTCGTTACTGTGAGACAGGTCCCTCTATCGCATATGCTTATTTCTACTTCGAGTTCGACAACATGGGCATACATTCTGACCATGTTATCCGGGCTGTCATTAGGCAGCTATACTCGCAATGCCCGCACACCCCCGACGTATTAGAGAAACTATTCTCTGAGGGTGCGAACGGTCGCAGATCTCCCACTCTCGAAGATCTAATTTCAACTCTGAAATTGATCATTCAGAGCTTCGACCATGCGTACCTCGTTTTCGATGCACTCGATGAATGCCACAACCGCCGTCAGTTTCTGAAACTTCTTAAAGAGATACATTGCTGGGGACTTGGTCCACTACACCTATTGACAACGAGCCGTCAAGAGGATGATATCTCGGGAGCGCTCAACCCTCTTGTTTCACATCTTGTACCCATGGACCACATCCTTGTCGACGGCGACATTCGTGTGCATGTATCCAAAACGCTGGAGGATGATGGGGAATTTGCTGCTTACTCTGCAGAGGAGAGGGAGAAAATCAAAGATGTTCTGACTAAGGGTTCGCATGGAATGTAAAGCGGTCTCTTCGGCTTCTCGCATGTTGTGACCGACTGATAAATTGCTAAGGTTTCGATGGGTAGCTTGTCAGTTAGACGCACTACGGGAGTGCTTTACCCACGACGACCTCATGGAGGCATTGGAGTCGCTCCCAGTTGGTCTATATGAGACTTACGACCGAATTCTGTCAAACATTCGCCAGCAACACAGCCGGGGAGCTCTCAGGATGTTTGAATGGCTTGCATTTTCGCCGAGCGCAATATCGCTAAGACAAGCCGTCGAAGTACTGGCCACTGATCCAGACTCAACAGACGGACATTTTTACAAGCCAGGACGACGACCTCTGACTTCGCAAAAACTATTGGCCATGTGTTCTAGTCTAGTCACCATTACCTTTCCAGACTCCGAGAGATCATACAGATATGTCCATGACGAGGAAGATGACGAGGAAGAAAACATTGACCCATATTGGGCAAGCTTTGATGGAGCCGCAAAGCTTACTCTGGCCCATTTCTCTGTTCAGGAATATCTGACCTCGGACTACCTCAGCCAACGAAACGACAAAATGTGCTTTTATCATTTAAACACAAGAATTTCTAATACATCCATCGCTAGGACGTGTCTCGCTTACCTGCTGCAATTCAATCAGCTTGGATGCATACATTGGAATAGCCGGGCCTCCTATCCATTATCTAAATATGCTGCAGAGAACTGGACATACCACGTCGAGTCAGGCGATGGTCAATCAGATAGTTTACACAAGCTAACGATGGACCTTCTTCAAACCAATGCTGTCTATATGAACTGGCTGGCACTTTACAACCCGGATGATGACGGGGACGGATCATCTCAGCAGTGTACTCCTCTGTATTATATGTCATTGGCTGGGTTGAAAAGAGCGGTCGAAACCCTCCTGGAAGGTGGTGCAGATGCGAACGTCCGACAAGGTACATGGGGCAGTGCCCTACAGGTAGCGTCGTTTCACGGACATGAGGACATAGTTCGCCTGCTTCTGACAAACGGAGCGGATGCGAACATGCAGGGCGGAACATGTGGCACCACGCTGGCGTCGGATAGGATGTTGTGGCGCGGGTTTCTAACAAGCCCCGTGGAGCAAAGAATGAATAGCACCCCGCTGCAAGCGGCATCGGTTCATGGCCATGAGGGAATAGTTCGCTTGCTTCTAACACATGGAGCTGATGTCAACGTACAGGGAGGAGAGTATGGCACCGCGCTGCAGGGGGCATCCCTTCGCCGCCATGAGGGCGTAGTTCGCTTGCTTCTAACACACGGAGCGGATGTTAACATAAAGGGAGGAACGTATGGCACCGCGTTGCAGGCGGCGTCGTGTCACGGCCATCAGGATATAGCTTTCTTGCTTTTAACAAACGGAGCGGATGTCAACGTGCCGGGAGGAGTTCATGGCCCGGCACTGCGGGCGGCGTCGTTTTTCGACCATGAGGACATGGTTCGCTTGCTTCTAACACGTGGAGCCGATGTCAACGTGCATGGAGGAAAATATGGCACCGCGCTGCAGGGGGCATGCGTTCGCGGTCATGAGTGCATAGTTCGCTTGCTTCTAACACACGGAGCGGATGTCAACGTGCAGGGAGGAATATATAGCACCGCGCTGCGAGAGGCATCTTCTCGCGGCTTTGAGGGCGTAGTTCGCTTGCTTCTAACACATGGAGCGGATGTCAATGTACAGGACGTAGAGTATGGCACCGCGCTGCAGGTGGCCTCGATTCATGGCCATGTGGGCATAGTACGCCTGCTTCTGACACATGGAGCGGATATCAACGTACAAAGAGGAGAGTATGGCACCGCGCTGCAGGGGGCATCCCTTCGCGGCCATGAGGGCATAGTTCGCTTGCTTCTAACACATGGTCCGGATGTCAACGTACAGCAAGCCTCGGTTCATGGCCATGATGGGATAGTTCGCTTGCTTCTAACAGATAGAGCGGATGTCAACGTACAGGGAGGAAAATATGGTACTGCGCTGCAGGGGGCATCCCTTCGTGGCCATGAGGGCGTAGTTCGCTTGCTTATAACACACGGAGCGGATGTCAACGTACAGGGAGGAAAATATGGCACCCCGCTGCAGGGGGCATCCCTTCGCCGCCAAGAGGGCGTAGTTCGCTTGCTTCTAACACATGGCGCGGATGTCAATGTACAGGAAGGAGAGTATGGCACCGCGCTGCAGGAGGCCTCGGTTCATGGCCATGAGGGAATAGTTCGCTTGCTTCTAACACATGGAGCTGATGTCAACGTACAGGGAGGAGAGTATGGCACCGCGCTGCAGGCGTCCTCGGTTCATGGCCATAAGGGCATATTTCGCTTGCTTCTAACACACGGAGCGGATGTTAACATACAGGGAGGAAAGTATGGCACCGCGTTGCAGGCGGCGTCGTGTTACGGCCATCAGGATATAGCTTTCTTGCTTTTAACAAACGGAGCGGATGTCAACGTGCCGGGAGGAGATCATGGCACGGCACTGCGGGCGGCGTCGTTTTTCGGCCATGAGGACATGGTTCGCTTGCTTCTAACAAAGGGAGCGAATGTCAACGTACAGGGAGGAGAGGATGGCATCGCGCTGCAGAGGGCATCCCTTCGCGGCCATGAGGGAATAGTTCTCTTGCTTCTAACACATGGAGCGGATGTCAACGTACAGGGAGGAGAGTATGGTACCGCGCTGCAGGCGGCCTCTGTTAATGGCCATGAGGGGATAGTTCTCTGGCTTCTAACACACGGAGCGGATGTCAACATACAGGGAGGAAAGTATGGCACCGCGCTGCAGGCGGCCTCTGTTCATGGCCGTGAGGGGGTAGTTCTCTGGCTTCTACAAAATGGAGCAGATGTCAACGTACAGGGAGGAAAATATGGCACCGCGCTGCAGGGGGCATCCCTTCGTGGCCATGAGGGCGTAGTTCGCTTGCTTATAACACACGGAGCGGATGTCAACGTACAGGGAGGAAAATATGGCACCCCGCTGCAGGGGGCATCCCTTCGCCGCCATGAGGGCGTAGTTCGCTTGCTTCTAACACATGGAGCGGATGTCAATGTACAGGAAGGAGAGTATGGCACCGCGCTGCAGGAGGCCTCGATTCATGGCCATGAGGGAATAGTTCGCTTGCTTCTAACACATGGAGCAGATGTCAATGTACAGGGAGGAGGGTGTGGTTCCGCGCTCCAGGAGGCGTCGCTTCATGGTCACGTGGGCATAGTTCGCTTGCTTCTAACACATGCAGTGGATATCGACATACAGGAACAAAAATATGGGACCGCGCTGCAGGCGGCATCCCTTCGCGGCCATGAGGGGATAGTTCTCTTGCTTCTAGCAAACGGAGCGGATGTCAACGTGCAGGGAGGAGAATATGGCACGCCGCTATGGGCGGCATCGTTTGGCGGCCATCAGGAGATAGTTCTCTTGCTTCTAACCAACGGAGCGGATGTCAACGTGCAGGGAGGAAAATATGGCACCGCATTGCAGGCCGCATCGGGTTGCGGCCATGAGGGGATTGTTCTCTTGCTTCTAAGACATGGAGCGGATGTCAACGTACAGGAAGGAGTGTTTGGCCCCGCGCTGCAGGAGGCCTCGGTTCATGGCCATGAGGGCATAGTTCGCTTGCTTCTAACACATGGAGCAGATGTCAACCTACCGGGACAGTATGGCACCGCGCTGCAGGCGGCATCCCTCCGCGGTCATGAGGGCATAGTTCGCTTGTTTCTGACACACGGAGCAGATGTCAACGTACAGGGAGGAACATATAGCACCGCGCTGCAGGAGGCATCTCTTCGCGGCTTTGAGGCGATAGTTCTCTTGCTTATAACACACGGAGCGGATATTAACGTACAGGGAGGAGAGTATGGCACCCCGCTGCAGGAGGCCTCGGTCCATGGCCATGAGGGGATAGTTCTCTTGCTTCTAAAACACGGAGCGGATGTCAACGTCCAGGGAGGAAACTATGGCACCGCGCTGCAGGAGGCATCCCTTCGCGGCCTTGAGGACATGGTTCGCTTGCTTCTAATACATGGAGCGGATGTCAACGTGCATGGAGGAAAATATGGCACTGCGCTGCATGCTGCGTCGTTTCGCGGCCATGAGGAGATAGTTCTCTTACTTCTAGCCAACGGAGCGCATGCCAACGTGCAGGGAGAAGAGCATTGCACCGCACTGTAGGTGGCAACGCTAGAAGGTCATCGTTCGGCTATTCATCAACAAGTTAGCCAATGTCAATATGCAGGGAGGATACTGAGGCACTGTGCTGCAGGCGGCGGTGTCAGAAGGCCACGAGACCATTGTTCGGCCATGATCAACAAGGCAGCGGATGTCAACATGCAGGGAGGAGAGTATGGCACGGCGCTGCAGGTGGCGTCGTTTGGTGGTCATGAGGTCAGAGTTCGCTTACTTCTAACAAACAGAGCGGAGTCAATGTGAAGGGAGGATTCCATGGCATGACGCTGCAGGAGCATACTATTATCACCCCGGATGTGAATCATGAGGATAGAGGGAGCTGTCTAATTAAATCCATTCAGATGGAGACTCATGGTTATTCATAGATCTGGAGTAGCTTAAGAAACCTATAGGGTTGATGATGCTGTGATTTAGAATGCATACAGGTGGTGCAGGACTTGGAGAAATTATCAACTGAAATATATAGTCTAGGTCAAATCTATTCTTCATAAATCAGTGCTAATGTTTTATTTTGACTGAAGTGGCCTGAGAGTATGTACTCAAGCTTGTTGTTAAAGATGATAGCAAACACCCTTATAACTACTTGTTAAGTCAAGAT
Source organism: Gomphus sp. MG54 (assembly GCA_003314385.1). Classification (NCBI taxonomy): domain Eukaryota; kingdom Fungi; phylum Basidiomycota; class Agaricomycetes; order Gomphales; family Gomphaceae; genus Gomphus; species Gomphus sp. MG54. The sequence goes on along the minus strand of QLPG01000352.1, from coordinate 7,625 downwards.
TCATCTTGGTCCAATGAGCCAAGGTAGTTGTGACTTTGCTTCAATGTACTTGTATTGTGCCCTTGTTATAGCCCTTTAGTTGTCCTAAAAGCACTAACAAAGCTAATGGCCCAAGTATACCATTTACCAATTGATCTGCCACACTCAGTTTATGTCAGAGGAAGCTCCAAAAATGAGTCATGACCAAAACATTGCTGACTGAGAGCCATGCCTATCGACTGATATCTGTTTAGCATATGCCTGACTGCTATGACCAAAGAACATGCCAAACAGGTGCCACAGTTAGAAGCTACCATCAGTGGACATTACCTATAGCTATTACTCATACCCTCAGCAGTGGCCAGTGTGCCTAGCATCCTAGTTCTACAGCAGGTCAAAAAACTGCCCCAATGTTTGTGAATTTTTGAAGGATTGATATTTCATGAAGGAACAACATCAGCAAAAGTTCTGAAAATTTCACATGATATACTATAAAATGTCGGCTATCTACCAACTTAAGAAATCATGTGAGTCTAATCAAAACTCATTACTCAATAAATTAAACAAAACAATCACTCATTGGGGAAGTTTTTTGACCCTCTATTATTTTCTCTAATTTTCAATGTTAGTACAGTGTATAAGGTAGGAGTAGGTCATGTGAATCATCAACATGCCATGTGACCTTATTTGTATCAATTTGGCATGTTGAATGTTGTTCATTCATCTCTTTGACTCCTTACCACTACTATGAAATCTATCTCTACTACAAAGAATTCTTTTGTTATTTCTCTCCTCAATGAGGGGTATTCCTATCATCAAATTCAAGCTAAGACTGGCTTGGGGAAGGGTACTATTGGCAGGATCAGTAGGGAGGTAGAGGGGAATAAGGAAAATCATCCTGGTGGCCATCCTTCCAAGCTTTCCCCTTATGATAAACAGTCAATTATCCATCAAATCACCTCTGGGAAGCTTAAAAATGCTATCCAAGCTATCTAATTCATAAAATTTATCATATCTACCTCTGTCACTCCTGAGACTATTAGAAATGTGTTGAAGGATGCTGGGTTTAGATCAGCAACAAAGAAGAAAGTCTCTATACTTAAGGGGTCTCATTGTTAGCAACATCTAAAGTTTGTCCAATACCATAAAATTTGGACTTTGAAGGACTGGAAGAGGGTGTGGCAGACTGATGAGCCAAAAATTAATAGGATTGGGTCAGATAGGAAGGTGGATATTTGGAAGCAACAAGGAGAACTAAGGATTAGCATGGGTTTGGCCAACCTGCACAGGTCACCGGGTCGGGTGCCCTTGGGTGTGGGTGCGGGTCAAGCTGAGAGCACCTATAACCCAGCCCAACCCGGCATATCAACCATGTACACATATATGTGCACACATATGACACCCAACCAGGCACTTGTTCCTGTTGTATGTGTGTGCTTATGATATACATGCACATACAACACACATGTCCACACATGCATACCACACCCACATGCCACATGCACATACGAAACACACATGCCTCACATATATGACACAGACGTGCTGATACCAATAAGCCATACATGCACACATACAATGTGTTCATGTCAGTGCATGCGCATATAGTGCATTTGCACATGTATGTACAACATGTCAATGTCGGCATGTTTGAGTCAGCACATATGCATACAGCATGTTCATGTTGGCACATGCGAGTACTGCATGTTCGTATTGGCATGTGTGCATATAGCACATTCATGTTGGCATGAATGTAACATACAATATAAATGCACTACAGGTGTGCAGGTGCACCGCACACCTGACACCCATCGACCCATGGGTTGATGGGTTTGGGTTTCTTATGGGTTGGGTGTGGGTCACTCACATTTGACCCAAGGGTGACCCATGCCATTCCCTATGGGGAACCAGTATCAGACAGGACCATCACACCAACTGTCAAACATAGAGGGGGGAATAACTTGAAGGTTTGGAGGTGTATAGGCTGTAATAGGGTGGAAAAGCTGATAGAGATGCAGGGGAACATAGATGCAGTGTAATATTGTGAGATTTTGGAGGAGGGAGTGAAGGAGAGTATTGAAATTTTAGACATAGCTAAGGATAAGTAGAACTTCTAACAGGATTTTGATCCAAAAAAAACCTCAAAAAAGGGAAGACTAGTGGTTTTCTGACAACAACAACATTTCCATGAAGTGGCCTTCCTGATCTTCTGATTTAAATCCAATTAAATACCTCTGGCAATACCTCAAGGCCAAACTCCAACAAGATGACATACCACCCAAAGGAGTACATAAATGATAGGACAGGGTGGCAAAAGAGTGGACTGAAATACCACCAGAGACATGCCAGAAGCTAATAGAAAGCATGCCTGGGAGAATACAGGCAGTTTTAAAGGCAAAGGGGGGTCATACAAAATATTAGATCGTAAAATAATATAAGGTCAAAAAACTGTGCCAATGAGTGATTATTCTGTTTGATTTATTGATAAATGAGTTTTGATTGGACTCACATTATTTCTTCAATTAGTAGATAGCCAACATGTTTTAGTATACTGTGTGAAATTTTCAGAACTTTTGCTCATTTCATTCCTTCACAAAATATCAATCTTTCTAAAATTCACAAACATTGAGGCAGTTTTTTGACCCACTATACATCTGAATGGTGCAGAGTGTTATGCCTAATATAAGTAAAGTGCCATGGCCACAGTATATATATATCCATAATTAGAGGGCAAAGGGGTTCCTTAGAGTTTTCTCTTTAGATCCCTCTTCACCAAGTATACTAGTCATATGTATATAGAACCTATACTAATACTTTAGATCCCCCTTCACCAGTACACCACATTAGGGTAGAGTGTCAAGCACCAAAAATGTCAACATTGTATGGGCTGAGTACTAATGTAAAAGTACTAACTTTATAATACTGGTAGGGTATCAGCCAAGTCCAGTAGACTGAGAGGATATGGCTAACTTCAATGTACTAATGCATTGTGCCTTATTTTCTATATATGCCACTATTTTGAGAGAGAAGAGGAACTCAGGAGAGTGCCAAGGGTGTTGGCCCAAGTAAGGACTTCAGACAGGAGGATATGGGGGTCGTAAAGGCAATAATCAGAATGAAGAACTATCTACATCCATATGCTACTTATATAGGTTAAGAACTAGAGGTGGAACAGGGTAGCATAAGGTATAAAAAGGGATAAGGTATGGAAAGCATGTGGAAGCATTATCCACAATGATTAAGAATAGAACAATAGACATAACTGAAAATAGAACAATAGATTATACCACCAGGCTTGCCTTCAATTCAGATTTTTGGAGGTCTATAAGTACTCCAGGTTTTTGTGATCCATTCAAATATCAAAGCAATGCAGGGCCCCTTTGAGGAAGTGTTGCCACTCCTCTAAGGCTCGGATGATGGCCAATATCTCCTTATTGTGGATCTTATAATTCCTTTCTACCAGGCTCAGACTCTTTGAAAAGAAGGCAACCAGGTGCCACACGTCACCCTTGGGGTACTGTTGTGAGATAGTGGCCCCAGTGGTGAAGTCAGATGCATTGGCCTCTACTTGGTACTGTCAAGAGTCATCAGGGAAGGCCAGAATGGGTGCTGAGGTGATAGAATCCTTGAGCTTCTGGAATGCTATCTCCTCATTCTCTCCCCATCTCCATGCTTCTCCCTTCTTAGTGAGGTTAAAGAGGGGCAGGTGTGGAGTGAGAAGTCCTTGATAAAGCATCGGTAGAAGTTGGCAAACCCAGGAAGGATTATACTTCCTTCCAGCTCATGGGGGTTGGCCATTTGGTCACCCCTCTAACCTTCACTGGGTCCATCTCCACCTTGCCCTCCAAGATGATCAACCAGAGGTACTCAATTTGCAGCTTCTCAAACTCACACTTCTCCTTTCACAGGTAGAGCTTATGTTCTCAAAGCCATTCCAGCACTGTTCTGGTGATATCTTGGTGCTCGAGCTGGGTCTTCGAGTAGATGAGGATATTGTTGATGTAGATGCACACCATTCCTTCCATGATAAGGTCTGGAAATATGTCGTTCATCATTGTTTGGCAAGTGGCTGGGCTATTGGTGAGGCCAAAGAACATCACCAGGGGTTCAAACAGTCCTCGGTTGGTTCAGAAGGCTACCTTCAACTCGTCTCCCTCCTTGATCTGAACATTGTTGTACCCCTACCAGATGTCCAACTGGTGAAGAACCAAGCTCCGTTCAATTGATTAACTAGTTCAGGGATGAGCAGAAGCGAGTACTTCTGAGGAGCTCCTCTAAAAGCTCTACCATCCCCCTCCCTCCCAATGGCACAGCCTGTAGTACTTCTACAGGAGTCTGTCAAGCCCCCGATACCAAGCTCTGATTTACTCGGCAGTACCGACCAGCCAACCCTTACCCATATCATGTGTGGCCTTGGCTCGGTACATTCGGTTTATCATTTGGTTCACTTTCCTCATCTCACCCTCTCTATTCATTGTCATTCATTCATTCCCTGTCCTTACCCTTTCCTGTTTACCCTCAGGATATTCACTCTTTGTTGTCACTCGGCAGTGGCACTATTGTTTTATGTTTGGCCACTCCCATTGTTCTATTCTCACTCACTCTTTTGTCCTCGGCCATACTTTATTGTTCTATTGTTGTCCACATTCCTTGTTCTATTCTTGATCATTGTGGACAATACCTCCACATGATTCTTCATACCTTATTGTTCTCCATTCCTTGTGCCACTCTGTTCCACATCTCACTTATTAGCCTATATAAGTAGCCAATGTATGTAGATGGTTCTTCGTTCTGGAAATCAACTAGGTTTATGCCTTCTTGTCCTCCCTCTCCTGTCCCAAGTCCTTTACCTAGGCCGACACTCTTGGCACTCTCCCAGGTATCCCTCTGTCCTAAATCGGTGGCATGCATGGGAAGTAGGGTACAATGCACGAGCACGTTGAAGCCATGCCACTACTTCTAGCCTGCAGGACTTGGCCTTTACCTGTCCAACCCCTTCGGCTTTCCTGAAGCCTGTCAGTATGTACAGCGCCTGACAGAGTCCCCCACTCGGCTGTATGGTACAGGCCCACCTGGGTGTCAGGAACTGTACACCGGCAAGCTGACTATTCAATTCAGCCCACTCAGCCCAACTCTGCTCTCGCTCACTATTCAACATAACGCCCTCAGCCTACAGACTATATGCACCTTGTGTATCCGTCTTGGCGTCATGTGCTCCTGTCAATTCACTCCACTCATTTATATCACATCCCATATGCTCGCCATTCCATTCCATCCTCATTTAGGTTTAATATCTTTCATTACATTTCATTTCATTTTCATCTGTTTGCAATTCCGCTCAGTCCTTTATGTCCAATCTGCTATTACATTCCTTAGGGTAACTTCATTGGGAATCTGAGTGACACATCACTCCGCAATATCACAAAGGAGATCATTATTTAGAATGTAGTACTTCTGTTTCTCGCTTTTCACGATCCTTGGCTTTCTCATTCTATTATAGGAATCTATTCAACTCCTAGTAGATTAGAAAGTAGTATAAAAGATCTTGTACTATTAGTTCAGTCTTCAGTCAGAAAATCAATCTTGATTTTGACTAAGGTTCTTCTGTTCACTTCTTCCATTCTCGCCTTTATGAAATTGGAGACTGTGCGGTCTAGTGGACGCAACACAATATGTTGAAGCCAAGCCCCAATCAGAACCTTGCCATTGTCTCACCTTTGGGAGATTAAATATATATTACGATTATGTCCTTTCTCATCATCGTAACAGTATTTTCTGACTACCACACTTGATCACACTTCATCTTTGCATATCATGACTATCATGAATACCCACTCTACTACTTGCAGTTTACCTTTCATCGTAGAAGTCCCTAGTCAGTTGCAGGAGATTTCCTCACTTTGACGGCTGTCAGAACAACCTTCAATTCACGAAGCTGGCCCATCAGGAGGGAACACTCCTCCTGAACCTGAGGACGATGACGAAGAAAACCCACTCGATGATAACGATGACAATGAGCCAAATCCAAACCCTGTTCAAGTTTCAAATCCAAACCCCACTCATGTTTCTAATCCTAATCTGACTCTTAATTCTAATCCGACCCTTAATTCCTCTTCCAGTTCAGACAAAATCATCAAGGATCTCGTTGATTGACTAGCCCAACAGCATCCTAGATTATCTCCAAACCCTGGTCACCATGCCAAGGTTTGCGAGCCCAAGGTTTATGACAGTACCGACCAAAGCTAAGCTTTGCACATTCTTTTTACAATGCTCGCTGAACTTTTGAGACCGTCCATCTGCATTCTTGATGGATGCATCAAAGGTCCAATATGCCATCTTGTACCTCACAGGCCCTGCACTCCAATATTTTGAACCCGCGATTCTTGGCAAGATCCAGCCTCAGCCTATTTGGCTTAAGGTGTGGAAGGACTTTTGTCAAGAGCTGGAGACCAACTTTGGCCCATTCAACAGTGCTGCGCAAGCAGAAATTGAGCTTGGCAAGATAGTTATGAAGGACAACCATATGCAGCATGATACTTCATCGACTTCACCAGAGCCTCTACTCATACTCAGTGGAACAACGCTACCCTCGTACATGTGGCATACAAGGGGTTGGCCAGATGTATCAAGGACAGCCCCCTTAACTTCCCTCGTTTCAAAACTCTCGCTGAACTCAGACAATATTCACTCGAGATTGACAGCAGATATTGGGAATGCAAGGAGTTCGACAACTTCAGAAATCCTTCAAAGCCAAACAGGTCCTTGTCCAAATCCGACTCCAACAACAACAACAACCATCAGTCTTCTTCCAACTCTTCCAACTCGAACAACAAGAAGAGTAAGAAGAGGGGGAAGAAGAACAGCAACGATAAGTATTCCAACAATAACAGCAATGCTAACGACATTGCATCCAAGGTCGGAAAAGATGGGAAGCTATTGCCTGAAGAATGTCAAAGGCAAATTGATGCAGGACTTTGTCTCTTGCGTGCTTCAAAAGGTCACATTTTGTCAAGCACTGCCCCAAATCCAATTCCCAATCCTCATTGACTTCTTCTTCTAACAACAAATCCAACAACTCCAACAATAAGAAAATGACGAAAGCACACACAACCAAGGCAAGCACGTCTGACACCAATGCCAAAGACAACATCACGATGGAGTCGAAAAAATAAGCTGCAACCTCAGAAATGCACAAGCTGAGGATTGTGTTAGCCTCTCTCACATGCTGTTCTTGAATGCCCTTTCTTCTAATTCTGCTATATCTCATGTATCTTCTACTTCTGAAACTTTGAAAACTTCACTTATATTTAATCTGTCTTGTTCTCTTATTTCTGAACTTCCTCTTGTTATGCTCTTAGATTGTGGTTCTTCAGACTGCTTTATTGAATCACAAGTTGTGCAGAAATATTCTTTGCCTACTAATTCAGTTCCTGCCATTCCATTGAAATTATTTGATGGTTCTACTAATTCTGTCATTACTCAGACTACAACAATTCCGGTCGCATGACATGTTCGGATGTCAGGCCCCATGAATCCGCTAGACCTACGACCACTTTAGGTATGCTACATAAGGATGTCCCATATTGCTGTCGGAGTAGCGATCGTTTAGGAATCCACGTGAATGCCGAACGATAGGTGTTGAGGCA